>APFE030561290.1:6228-127577 GCA_000404065.3 Pinus taeda | reverse complement strand
TCAAGCTGGTAGTCCTGGTTTTGGGATCCAGTGGGAAATCTCTATGTATATGTGTTTTATATGTTATGCTCTCGCATTTTTATTTTTCCTGTGATTTAGAATTCGTATGCAGGTAATTTTTGTACGGGGTTAAAACCTACAGAATGATGGCTAGACATAGATCACCAACAAGATGATAATGCAAATACTACGAATGTAAAAATCCAGGCATCCATGAACCTGGGATGAGAGCCCCCCTTATGTGAAAAATAGTTATAACAGAGCTCTCCATAGCTTGATTGGTCGCAATCCCTTTAGGCGGGTCTAATATTTCAACTATTATGTCTTATTGGTGTTTCCATGCCTTATGTGAGTACATAAACAACATTCACACATGTGCAGTCTGAGGCTGATAAAGAAAATAGGTTTATTGAATGCATCCAGCACATCCACAAGTAGGTGAATGACATCTTGGATAATTCTAATGCCAAGTACAAGCAACAACATGATCAACATTGGGTGCCACATAAGTTTTAGATGGGAAACAATGTTTGGTTGCATTTGCAAAAAGAACACGTTGTCGGAGACCATCGGGGGCTCCAAACACTCCAATATAGGCCTTATAGAATCATCAAGGTCATGGGAAACAAGGATTTCGAGCTCAATATTCCCCCATTCCTCGACCTGCACCCATTGTTCAATGCGGACCTCCTTTGTCCATGATTTCCACTATTGTTGGACACATTAAACAATGCAAAACAACTAACACCAATAGAGATCAACCCAAACTACATGGAACAAGTCACAACTAATTAGGTCATGGAAACAGATCAATAACACTCGCCAATGGAAGATCCAACTGTATCGGGTTGTCAAAGCTAGCCAACTCCTACACCAAGGAAAGTGGCTCATCAAGGACCAAGTTCAGCAAAAGTTTCCCCATCTAATGGAAGCACTCAACACAATGGTGACCATTGCTTCCTAAGGGGGGAGGACTAATTTAGGTGGATATTGGTGGCCACCAACCTATTCCACTTGAACCCCTGCCACTATTTCTTTCAGCTCCTTAATTGTAGCACAATTTATTATTCTTGGTATTTTTTCGAAACGACGCTTTTTGGAAAATGGGAAGACTGAAAAATAATGGCATTTGGTTGTGATTGAAACTTGTAGTCCTTAGATATATCTTTCTAACAAGGTATCGTACGCATCAAACAGAGATCGTATGCCAAAGTTACGACCCCGAGAAGTTGATGTACCAACTAACTCTAATAGAGCCCATAGACTTTTGGTGCTTTATCTCCTAGGTTTAGGTTTTTGGATGTTTAAGGTTTTCCATTGTTTCTCAATAATAAAAAAGGCCTTTGAGCCTCATTGTAAAACAATTTAGAAGGTGTGTAATTGCCACATATCTTCTCAAAGATAGCTACCATTACTTGAGCTAGTTATTTTCCATTCTATATGTAAACAATTTTTTAGTATTTGTTATTAGTGAATTGAAGTTTTAGTTTCTTTGTAGCTATGTGTGTCGGTTAAATCTATATTTCATTTCATTCTTGTATAAATATGGATCAAAAAGGGATTGTCCAAGGTGACAAAACAACAAGAGAAAGGAAAGAAGTGAGTCTCACATAGCTAATTAAGTAGGAGAACCTGAGAAGAAGCTAAAGAATGAAGAAGTGAAATATATTTACTATTAAAGAAGGCACCTTTTTTGTTATAGTCTTGGTGAAGTGGTATCTCCTTTAGATAGCATGCATTTTTGTTTACTTGATTTTGGATAGCATCATAGAGAGAAGCACGTGGTAGCAACATATGTAGAGTTTACCTGGTTTAGTTTGTTTGTAGAAATCATCTAGTCTTTAAGAATATATAGATAGACCATTTTGCATATTAATCATCCAGGAATTATCTAACATTATGTAAGAGGTAGTCATCTTGCTTAGATGGATAATTATGATCACGAAAGAACCATCATTATGGAAGGTTCGTGGGAGAAGCATTATGAAAAAGGTATAAATTCCATGTAATGTGGAAACAATATTGCTAAAGGGATGAAGGAATGCAATGGGTCATGATGCAGGCTCATTATGAGACATATAGCTAGATGATGGAATAAGAAGCATAGGAATTCACATTTGAAGGTAACTCTTTGATAAGATTCATATGAATATAATTGTGTATCATGCTTTGTATGATGCTTAAAAAGGAAATTTTTACTTACTTAAGGATGTATAAAAGATTAATATTGTCTCTAGAATATGTAGAATAATGGTTAAACATCTAGTATAATCTCCGGAAGAAAAGGTTGCAACTTGGTAATCAAGTTTGATCCTCATGCACCCTGATGCATAAAGGAAGATTCATATGGAGATGGACCATGGGGATGTTGATGGAATGAGAAGGTCATCATGATGAGGTGAATTTGATTTTAATTATTGTTGGTTATATGTTTTACATATTATTTTGCTACCTGGAAGAATGTTGCAGGAATACATGATGACAAATATGACAAGTTAAACTATATGAATGGAAATGTATGAATAATGTTGAGGGAAGCTCAATATCTAGTACCTGAAAACTATGAATTCAAGATGTGTCCATCTTGGTATTGAAAGGTAGCAGTGTAAGAAGATAAACTGAAGCTTTCATGAGGAATCTATGATCAACTTGAAGTTTGGAAAGTCTCAATGCAAAGCCTTCTTCTATGATGCCAAAGATAAAAGTGATCAGTAAGAAAAATGACATGGATCCTGTCACAAGATTTAAGAGTGAATATGGATCCATGATACCTCAAAAGGAAGCAAGCTCGATAAATGCAGATGCCGAGAAAAGAGGGAGCCATGCAACTATGGAGAACTGGTAGTTGATACTCTTATGAAGACAAGTTATAAGGCATGTGGTGTTGACTTCCCAAATAGAAAGGAAGTTTGGAATCTCCTCTAGATTTGAGAGGGAGCAAAGGAGTCTCCTTAAATAGGAGCAAGGCTATATTCCCTAGACAAGAAGAAATAGGGTTATCCTCTTTGGTTGAGAGGGAGTGATGTTGGACATCACATGTGCATTATTTTCTTCAGGTAATGAAGAGAGAATGGTGGAATATTGGATAAGCATCTGCGGTTTTCTTGAGTAGATAGAATTCAAGAAAGGAAATGTATCAACACTCTTTGAGGATAGGACATGTATCCAATAGAAGAGTGGTTGACGATGACTGATATGATTTAAGGGTTTACAATTGGAAATCCAAGATAAGAATATTCCTAAAAGGACATACCTTGTAGACATCTGGATGGGGTATGCGCCTTGTATAGGTAGTGCGGTTTCACATGTAAAGCCTCCTAGCATAATGCTCTCAAATGAAGTTGAGCTTGTCAAGTTATACCTTATGATGATGCTTACATTTTGTCTTATCAATCTGACTCTTCTTAAGAGGACTCTTCAATTTGAGAATGATGTTGTATTGGTTGTAAAATTATGAATACCTCCCTAGTTAAGAGGGAGTGTTGAAAATGTAACTAGTTTCAATCTTCATAATTGTTTTTGAACTCATTTCAATATGTATCCCATCTAAAAAAAAAAAGAAAAAAAAAGTTATTATTATTAAAGCATGGGTTTCATGCTTCTAATTGATGGTCTTCTAGGTAAAATCATGTTCTTCATGCTTCTAGGGTTTGTTAGGTCTTAGGATTTATTGTCATGAGTCAAAGGAGTTAACATCATGTTTATAAGACCCTTCTAGGAAAAATGTAATTGGAAAAGGAATTATTTTTTAGTCTAAAAATTCCTAGAAGCTCCTAAAGTACAAGTCACCCCTGGAACCTTCAAGTCAGCCTAAAGGAGGGAATTCGACCCTTTGGAAAGGCTGTATAAATGAGAAATTTGACCTCATTTTTCACTCACTCACTCATCAAGTTCGACCTCAAGAAGGAAGTTTGATCTGTAGCTAGGAAGCAGAAGAAGAAGAGAGTGAAGGTATAGACGAAGAAAGAAAGGACGAAAATCTTGTTCTTGGGCTCAATATCTCTCACACATGTAAAGGATTAGGGTTTTTGCAACTTCCAATAAGGGTCAAAATTGCAGGACCAAGATGCAGTAAGACAAAGTGCATTGTCTTATTGTTGGAAAGAAGACAACTCTATATTGATCTCGTTGACCTTGATAGGAGCTATCCTGCACTAGGAAGGTCTCAAGAAGAAGTTGAACTAGGGTTTCTGAAGTAGCAACAAGGGTTGAAGTTGTAGGATGAAAATTGTAGGTCGAGTTGCAGTATTGAAGCTGGCAAGTTGAAATTGTAGGTTGGAGTTAGTTGGTGTAGAATCAAGGAAGGACTTGTTGAAGGGATGACCAGGTATTTGGAGGAGGACTTGGTTTAGGGTTTGGGTCTTTGTTGTCTCATTTGAAGAAGGTTCTATAAGAAATAATAGTTTTTCATGTTTTCCCTTTGGAGGGGTTTTTCCCTCTTTAAGAGCCTAATTTTTGTGTCCTCTATTGTTTCTATTTTTGTTCTTGATATTTGTTTGATGAAAAAGATCGAAATAAAGAATACAAGAATATTAACTAAGTTCACAAGCAAGCATTAAGGTTAAGGAAAATGGGAATTATTAGGTGCCACTTTGAATTTTCCAACACACTTGACAACATTATCGTTGATATTGAACCATTGTAGCCAAACATTGACTTCTAGTAACAATAATAGATGTAAGCACTCTATTTTAATATGCCCATTAGTAAACAAATAATAATAATAACAATAGTGCATAGTCTTTGCTTCATTGAATATTTAAAAAAACAAAAAAACAAAAAACTTCATTTATGTTTTGCAAAACAATGTTAATCCATTAATATATTTGTATGCTTTTCTCTTGTTGCAAGTTTGTTGTACCTAGGAATCAAAACATGCTTGTAGCTAAACTGATTGTTGATTACACAATAGTGTCACCAATAACTGCAATTGCCCAGATGTTCCTTTTCCTTTGCATTGCTTTGAACCAAAGCTACTAATACTAGAAAATGTTTCACAAAGTCTGGTATGAACAAAGAAAATAGTTTTCAATGCTTATTGTTACTTAAAAAAATTCAGTTGCACATGAAAAAAAATTGGGTTTAAATATACAATAGCAATGACAAAATGGTTTTGTGCAAGTTTCATTATAATCAAATCTCAAATCTAAGAAGCATGGATAACAATTTTTATGTATTATTTCTTGTCAAGTGACTACTGATATGAATATTGAATCTACAATCATGCAACAAATTCTATAATTTTTTCTGTTTTCCATATGCAACTTCTACAATTCTTTGTTGTATCCTACAATTGCAATTTTCTACTATAGTTGCAAGAAGTTTTTTTTTTTCCATTTTATACTTTGTTTCTTAGCATTTCACACCATACTTCAAAAGAAGTTCATTAGCTATAGAAAATTCAGTGTGATGAATTTCAAACTTCGTCACAAAGGTCTTGTCTATAGAAAATGTTTGAGTTTTTCTTAGGTTATTTCAAAATTATTTGTGCATTTGACAATGTGATATTTGTACTTTAAATAGCTTAGAAGGCCTTGTCTATAGGAAATGTCTACGTTTTTCTCAAATTATTTCACAATGCTTTATACATTTGTCAATGTGATCTCAATACTTTGAATATCTCAAACCCTTCTATTTGCGTTCTATTTCTTCTGAAACACCTTATTTATTGTGCAGTTCCTTGAAATCACAATTTAGATCGAGCAATATCTCTGGAAAATCATGGAAATAAAAAAATTTAATAATTATATATAGAGATAATTTGTTAGAAAGAAAACTAGGATCAGATAATACTTTTAGCATTCTTTTTTTGGCCTATGGACATGGACAACTACTTGCTCCTTTGAATCTCCAAATAAAGGATCGCATTGAGTATCTATCTATCTAACATCTCAACTATGCATTTTGTAACAATAATCAACATTTGAATTTGACCACTAGCACAATTAACAAATGAGGTAAACAAATCAAAATGCCCGCTACAGACCTTAACATACAAAGGGAGGGTATCTGTTTAAAGTACCAATTGTTTCTCTAGGTTTGAAACCAATACAAAACCCTATATTTTCTTTGAATGAAAGAACCATAAGTAGCTTCTATTTCTTTTCCAGCGGTGTTTTATTATATGTTAGGGGAGCAACACTGGAATATATAACCACCAAGATAAGAACAAGAAAAGGGAAAGAAGGAAAGTAGACTTAACTTGTATGTATTGGGTGTTGTATGATTCATTACCAATATTGGTCTTTATAGAAGATATGATCTTGACTTCTAACACTTGTATATGATGAAGAACGTTTCATTGTCTTTTGATAGTCACAGTCATCATTCGACACTGCAACTTATCGTATCATTTGTTAGAAATTGTCCCCGCTCAAAACATTGTACTACCAAACAAATATCATTTTAGCATATGAAAATTACTATAAAATATTTGCAAATAGGCATGCCAAACCAACTTTTTAGCTCAATGAGCCAATACCCAAAAATGGTCTCTAAACAAAAGTGTTGAATTTACAATAATGGTTGAAATGGTTTGAGGAATTAACAATGTCCATTGTTTATATGGAAATTTAAAATGGGAATACTCACCAATCTCTAGCTTGTTTTAAGATAGAGAATTCTTCATCATTTTTAATTCGATAATGAACTAATTATGGAAAGAAACCAAAGCTTACTGATAGAAGCCTCTTACATTTGTTATGTGAAGACATTATGTTCAACATGTTGATGGATGTATGGAACAAACTTTACCTTCATTCTTTTTTCGTTTGGTTTTTTTCTTAAGCATAACCATACTTTGAATAGAAGATGTTTTACTTTTGTTAGTTCCCGAAAATATCTTCATATCGATCTACCTTCTTAATATTTTGACATGTTTAATTAGCTAGAAATGATTGGCTACATGCGAGATTACAATAGTTGTTGAAATGGTTTCAGGAATTATCAACGTACATTGTTTTTCATTCAAAAATTACAGATGGTCAAGTCCAAATTGACATCAATGATGTATGGATATTTAAACGTGGAATACTCAACAATCTCTAACATGTTTAGCTGGAAATGATTGTCCAGATACATGGTTATTTATATATAATATATATATATAATATGTAAATACAAAATATAATTTTATATTTTCTAGATACATGGTTATTTAAATATATATTTTTTAAAAAATGTAAATATATAAAATATAATTTTATAGGAAAAAAAACTCATTAAATTCTCAGTTCTTCAAGGATGTGTTTCTTGTTGTCTATGTCGCTTTTTTCCAAATTTTGTAATTTCAGGGTAACTTTTTTAGTAATAAGTCAACAAATTATGAGTAACATGTGTACATGCTCATTCTTTTGTCAGTTTTTAAAGTAAATTTTGCTAATATTGGCACTTTTTGAGTATTGTTGCGTTTAAACAATTTTTTAGTGAGAGTTCCTCCTATTCTCCAAGAATTTAGTTCCAACTAATTTTTAGGACCAGTTTCAGCGTTTTTGAGTGGATTGATGTAGTTTAAAAATGTTTCATTACCTGAGATTCCTTCCCGTCGTATGTTGATGGCTCCTTGAAGCCTGAGATGTACTTAGGGCTTGTTCCTCTCGTGAATCTTGAGGCACTGACATTGTGTGTAAGAGGTAGTTTGAGGAGGAGGAGAACTAAATGACAAGCAATGGATGAAGATACAAGATCTTGCTCCTGCACATGAATATATCGAGGGGTGTATTACCAATACAAAAGAGAATGTAATGTCCCCAATTAAATTAATTTTGCTAAGATGAATTTCTATTTTGCAATTGGGCGTTGAGAAATGTTTTGGCATGTAAACTTAGGTAAATTGGGTGGAGGGAGTCCCCACTTAATTTTTGGAGAGATGGAGGCCACCAACGTTAGATAAAATGGAAGATTAAATTGATAGTGGAATATGGGGCTCACATAAAGTACACACTTGAGAAAGAAAGAATTCAAATTCCTTGAGGCAAATCAAATTGGTGGAGGGACCCACAAGGAATGCATGGCCAACAATTATAAAAGGAAGGAATGAGGGAGCAATAGGGGTCTTTTGTCTATTTGAAAATCAATTTTTCCTTAGATGTTCAACTGAGCCAATATTGTGTTGTTTAGCACAAGAGATTCCCAAGGAGAGAAGCTCAACCTTTCTTTGGTGGACTTCGAGTGCCACCCTAGGAAGACTTTCCTTCATCACTGAGACTGGAAGAGACATCAACTACAAGTCCCCCGCATTTCTGGAGTAGATCACATAGTATGGGAGCCACCACTACACAGAGGGAGGATTCGTTGGTTGTTTGTTGGGGAATTGACCGAAGAAGCTACATGAGTGTTCTTTAATAATTTTCATGAGTGTGGAGGGTAGCTACAACCAAGAGGACCAACCTACACGCAGCTCTCACTTTATCATACACATGACTGCATCATCTCCTCCATGACTGCGCACTCATTGGAGTGAGACTCTTTTGGGGCAGCATCATCTGGGGGAGTTTGGAGTTGGGGTGATGGGAAATCGTTGGGAGGGAAATTTGAGGAGGATTGCTAGAGTTTAGAGTGAAGATATTGACAAGAGTAGCCACAATAATAGAATTCGAATTTGGTGGAGGGACAAGCTGTGAAGGGTCAAATTTTGAAAGTTGGAACCAAGGGAAACCCTTTCTGGGTTTTGCGCAAGCAACACTCTCCTAATTTTATAGAATTTTTTGGGCACTCTAGAGTGGGCAAATCAAGGGGCGAAGTGAGGCAACAATGCAGTTTTGGAGCAACAGCACAATTTTCTAGAGGTATTGATTATTGTAGTCGTTTGACTTTCTCGTACTCATCACCTGGTACTTGTAGCTTGCCTTGTGCAAGCCCAAGTGAAATTTCTCCAACTAATTTGTACCACGACAGATATTATTAATAAAATTTGGCTAGTTTGGGGATTTTCATAAATTTCTGGTTTATGTGTATGCATTTTTTTATTTTTTTTGTTATTTATTTGATCATGTCTTTGTTATCATTGTAAAATTTCTACTAGGATTATTACAGTGGTACCAGAGCAGGATCTTGGCCAGTTGTGGAGTATCCAACAAGATCACGGAAGATTTGGGCATGTATGCGCTGTGATGGGTGAACTATAGACAAACCCATGGCTCAAGGGAGAGCGAGTATCATTGAGGGAAAAATGACCCTCACCCACTTTGATGGTTAAGCTAGGAGTTCTATCAGAAAATGGGTACAAGAATTGGACACATATTTCCGGCTAAACCCCATGAGGGAGGCAGACGCTATTAAACATGCCACTTTGCATTTGGATGAAGATGCTATGGAATGGGGGTACTGAGGGCTGATCCCTTTGGTTCATGTACATATCACATCTTACAAAGAGTTCACACAGAGGCTCGTGGAGATATTTGACCGAAAGGGCACTAGACCTCCTCAAAGGGAGTGGATAGGACGAGGAAAGCTAGAGGATGAGATCAGGAGGCATTTTTCCTGGTGGAGACTAGGATTTAGATGTCAGAAGCTCAAGGAGGACGTTGAGCAGGACGACACGCAGGATGCTAAGGGGCACATCGATATACCCGATGTGGTGCAGGAGTCACCATTGTTGGAGGCCTCTTTGGTAGCTCTAGTTGACACCTCGATTGAGGGAGTAGAGCATACACTCTGAGGGCCATCTATTGTTGAGATGCCAACAGTTGATGAGGTACCCAGTGCTATGAGCCAGTTTCTAGACGATGGCTACCCATAACAGGTTGATGAGGTGCCTAGATGCATACTTGGAATTTAGGAGGTATCATAAGAGACATAGGGGTCTAGAGTAATGACTGATTTTATAGAGGATAACTGTCCTCCACGGTTTCATCAATTTCAGGCTACCGTTTTAGCATTGAGAAAGAAGGCCACGATAGCGTGAGAGGCCATTCTACAACAAAACAAGGAGTTGGAGGGCATGAAAGCGGTTTGTACTGAGTCAGTGACCAAACTGACTCGTGTTAGGGAACAGTTGGGTTCCCTAATGGTTTATTTGGAGTTCACATTGGAGCGATGGGGCAACCCTACTCAAACATTACTGGCCAGTAGCACTAGCAGGTTACCATTACACATTGGAGAGGGAGAGGCAGAGTCACCTCGACATATTTTATGTGTGGACCAGGATGCTGAGATGAGGTGACATGAGTTGCGTAGGGTGCATCCTTGGCAGGATGGAGGGTTAGTTCCATGTACGAGAGTTTATGCTCTCAATCTTTCCCTTGGGCTTGGATGGTGGTATATATTGAGTTGGTATCTGGTGGAGTTAGCTAGGAGGTTGGATGCATCCATTGCCACAACTCAGCAGAGGTTGTGGATTACCGGAGGAGCTCGAGGGCCAAACTATTATTGGGATCCAAGTGGGATTCTCCATCACTTCGTGGAGTCGGTAGGTCATGATAGCAACTACGTGATGGAATCGGTGGTTGGGTGCACACACCTTTTCATATCCCCTTCAAAGTTCCTAACAACATTAGTGATAGGATGGATTGGTAGAGGAGCAAGAAGATTTCATGAGTTGTCATGGCATGTTGGGTTGACATGGGATCGTAGGATGGTTAGACTACTCTAGGAGGAGTTGGTAGGAGGAGGTGGCATCGTCAGGCCACCGGATAGAGCATCATATGGAGAGAGTGCTTTCTCATTGATGTATTGGGCACTAGAGCTACTGAGGTTTGACAGGGTAGCGTTAGTCTCGATTGCATGTGAGGAATTGAGCCACATAGGTGTACCTGGGCATATGAGGAGGTGTAGATCACATCATGGTGGGTGTACTAGCAGAGTGGCAGATTCATGGGCACATATGGGATGGCCTACGGTACATGGTGGCATGGCACTGAGCGTTGATATCTAGTGGTGCATGAAGTTATGCCATAAAGTTCAGGGCTATGTAGTGGAGTTTTGGTGT
Source organism: Pinus taeda (assembly GCA_000404065.3). Lineage (NCBI taxonomy): Eukaryota > Viridiplantae > Streptophyta > Pinopsida > Pinales > Pinaceae > Pinus > Pinus taeda. Next base: position 116,650 of record APFE030561290.1, on the reverse strand, counting down.
GTGTATTTGTGTGCAGCAGAGCATGATGACACACAATAGTTTATTGAGGTGTTTTCGCAAGAGAGATCTCCTAACGAGGGCATCAGGAAATCCATTGGATTTGGCACACTCAAATTTGGAGAGAGATTTGAGCATAGGGTTGACCGTGATATTCCCTTTATCACTCACTAGCATTGCACACTCATGTCGGGGAATTTGATACCATTCCTTGATGTTCTCATTGCAAGCAATCGAACCCAAGAGGTTCATCTGAGATAGTTGGACAAGGCACGATGCATCAGGAGAGAGGCTTTCCAGCTGTGGCATGTGGGCAAGGCGTAGGTTGGTGGATGCAGGCTTGGGGGGATTCCAATCTTCTGTAGAGGTAACACTTGCACTGCACTTAAGCCCACACTCAAGGAGAGGCGTGACCACCTTTGGGTGAGACATTCTGAGGTGTCTCAAGAGCATCCATAATAGTTTGTGGAACTTACATGTAGGCGGATGTTTAGACTCCAGGTGGTGTTGGTAAGTGCTTTCAGAAGGTAGGATGATAGATCCCATTGCATGGTATGGCCGACACAGGGAAGAATTGTATGCACTATTGGTTCGTGATGTAAGGAGGCCATATATCGATTACACAAAAGGGTTTGAGATGTGGTACGGGTTGGCGCTAGTAGCTATCAAGACTATGCCGCAACCATTCTGGTTGGGGATCCAGGGATATGGCTGGTTGATTGGATACTTTGTTTCATGATGAGTGGGAGCAGGACGGAGGATGACCCAACTCCCACTTGGTTTGACATGCGGGGGAGCGTTGAGGCCTTTGTCACATGGAAAGATTGGTTTTCCTTGTTGTTACTACAAATCAGAGTGAGTGTTGGATGGGTAGGTCGTGACATCGTGGGGGTTCTTGGGCCAAATGCATTGGGACTTCGTAGATATTTTTCCATTAGGTCCCAGGAGAGGGGGATACAACTTGCACATGACAGGAAAACCCTCATGATCAGAGTGGCGCAACGACATCATGGTGGCACCCCTTTTGGACTAGCTTGGGATTTTGGCCTAGTAGGGCTTAATAGTTCAACTACCCATGGAGGTGAGCCGGTTTCTATAGGGGAAGGTTATCCATATCTTCCATTGGGTTTTAGTGACTTGGTGGTGTGGCAGACTTCACTATTGTGGCAGGGTGATCAACATGAGGAGATCAGGGGAAGCGCAGGGAGGCGATGATTCCATCCCACAAGGATTGGATTGCATCTTTAGGGGTATACTCCTGAAGTGCACGAGAGAGACTATTCGGTAGAGTAGTTTCACGAGGAGATAATCAGGATTTTATACTACCATGATGCTCTACTTAGTGGCGGTATGCGGGGGATATCTGGTGCCTATTCTGAGTTGGACAACAAGTGGAGCAAGGGATGCCTCATGCTGATCAGGATGGCCTGGGATCTTGGCAGGACGAGTCAGAGATCAGGGATGGCTAAGTGGTACATTTGGGACCCTGGTATTGTGTGTAGATATTGTTGGGGTCAATTGATCGAGAGGGTGCTTGTTCAGGGATTGCTTGAGGACAAGCAATTTTTGGTGGGGAGGACTGTAATGTCCCCAATTAAATTAATTTTGCTAAGATGAATTTCTATTTTGCAAATGGGTGTTGGGAAATAGTTTGGTATTTAAACTTAGGTAAAGTGGGTGGAGGGAGTCCCCACTTAATTTTTGGAGAGATGTAGGCCACCAACATTAGAGAAAATGAAAGATTAAATTGATAGTGGAATATGGGGCCCACGTAATGTACACACTTGGGGAAGAAATAATTTGAATTCCTTGAGGCAAATAGAATTGGTGGAGGGACCCACAAGGAATGCATGACCAACAATTATAAAAGGAAGGAATGAAGGAGCAATAGGGGTCTTTTGTCTATTTGAAAATCAGATTATCCTTAGTTGTTCAGTTGAGCCAATATTGTGTTGTTTAGCACAAGAGCTTCCCAAGGAGAGAAGCTCAACATTTCTTTGGTGGAATTCGAGTGCCACCCTAGGAAGGCTTTCCTTCATCACTGATACTGGAAGAGACATCAACTACAGGTCCCATGCATTTTTGGAGTAAATCACGCAGTCTGGGAGCCACCACTGCACAGAAGGAGGATTCACTTGTTGTTTGTGGAGCGAGGTTGTTGGGGAATTGACCGAAGAAGCTACAATAGTGTTCTATAATCATTTTCATGAGTGCGGAGGGCATCTACAACCAAGATGACCAACCTACACACAAATCTCACTTTATCATACACAGGACTGCATCATCTTCTCCATGACTGCACAGTCATTGGAGTGAGACTCTTTTGGGCAGCATCATTTGGGGGAGTTTGGAGTTGGGGTGCTAGGAAATCATTGGGAGGGAAATTTGAGGAGGATTGCTAGAGTTTGGAGAGAAGATATTGATAGGAGTAGCCACAATAACAAAATTCGAATTTGGTGGAGGGTCAAGCTGTGAAGAGTCAAATTTCGAAAGTTGGAACTAAGTGAAACCCTTTCTGGGTTTTTCTTGGTTTTTGGCAATGAGCACTCTCCTAATTTTATAGAATTTTCTGGGCACTCTAGAGTGGGAAATTAGGGGGCGAATCAGGCAGTAGTGCAGTTTTGGAGCAACAACACAGTTTTTTGGAGGTGTTGATTATTGCATCCATTTGACTTTCTTGTACTCATCACTTGGTGCTTGTAGCTTGCCTTGTGCAAGCCCAGGTGCAATTTCTCCAACTAATTTGTACCACAATAGATATTATTAATAAAATTTGACCAGTTTGGGGATTTGGAGAAATATCTGGTTTATGTGTATGCATTTCTGATTTTTTTTTTTGTGTTATTTATTTATGCATGTCTTTGTTATCATTGTAAAATTTCTACTAGGAATATTACAGAGAAAGTGTGGCAAAACACCCTATAGCATAACCCATGACCCAAACAAATAATAGGGCATGAGGCTTCTCATTTCTTGAGAGTGATATAACAATAATGGAAGCTACTATCTGACTAACTATTATGGTAAGTTCAATTGATATCCAAAGTCCTGAATTTAATGGGTTCGCTCATTGTTGGCGGTCATCGTTTTGTAAGTTAGCAGGTCTGGAAAAGGAGCTGCTTCTGAATGATGAAGATGATGGAGGCAATCGAGATGTTGCATGTCGATGTTGCCCCTTCCTATGCATACATGACAGTTGCCACTTCATATTGAGGAGTTGTTGAAACCGCGAAGCTACCTAAATTTATATCTATAACAACATGCTCTTGACTTGATAAACTAGAGACACGTTCCATGAGTAAAGGACACCTGTCATTAAAGCTTTTAGAATCCGTCTGTGGAACCAACATCCATGGAAGTTGTTCAATGCCTTTAAAGACATACAAAAGCCAAAAATAGAGGATGTGCTCCACTTCTCAAAGCTTGTATGCTTTAATTGAAGTATTTTTCAAATGTGTTGACTTCTAAGAACGCATGAAATTTTATCTCATCAGACAACACGTGCAAGACTTGATAAAATCGATAAAGGTACTGCTAGAAGGTAAGTCTCTCACATAAATATGTATTCCACAACTACAACAAACCTCAGATTCAATCTTTTTGATGAATTCCTAGATATTAGCTTTCCCTGTCACTGAGCTTTTTACGAGTTGACCAAAATGACTCATTGTTATAAATATAACAAATCACAAGTCTTGCGGCTTACATGCCCTGATTCGTGTTGACACTCTGACAAAGTATGCAATAATCATCTAATTTAAAATTTCTAACCATTGAAATTGTACTTGCTTTGCAGAAAGTTAGAATTTGACCAGCAAGAATCTAGTGTCTAATTTCAAATACTTACTTTAAAGAAACCATAAGCAACAAATTCAAGTACTATGCCTTGTCGTCATAAGCATTCCCCTAGACTGAGGCAACAACATCCGTGAATGGTGAACTTTCCTCTGCAAGAAATTTTTCTCAGCCGCGTTCACAAAGAATACCTTTATGAAAATAACAAAATCTCGGCCCAAAAAAAATCATCAAATGTTCATCTTGCATATAAGTAAACCCTCCTTTTAGCATCCCTTGAATTTTCGAATCTCGATCATATCTAAATGGAAAAGAATGTCATTTAACCCCGATTTTAAGACTTGCTAAACATAAAATAGTTGTGAAGTGGCTGATTTTAATTGTACAAAGCACAAAGCACAATGCACAATTTCAATTATTGACACGTAGACAACCATTACTTGTTTACGCTTATATTGTTGTCAATCACCCAAGTCCATAACTTTGTGCGCCCCCAGCACGACTTCGACATTCCTTTTCACCCACAGGTGAAATTACTAATTTTTATATATATATATAGTAATTATTAAAAAAAACATTTTATTTTATTTATTTTTTAAATTTAAATATAATTTTTAATAATAAATTTGAAGTTCTATAGAATAAATGCATATAATAATTGAAGATTTTAGTTTTCTCAATATAATTATAAAATTGAATTATTTTTATTAAAAATAATAATTAAATTGAATTATTTTTTTATATAAAATAATAATTTTATTTAATTAACAAAAATTAGCTGCGGGAAAGATCCTTTAAATTTAAAATAAATTTATATTTCATTAAAAAAATAAAATTATTAAATTATCGATATTACATTAAAAACAATAAACTATTAAATTATTAAATATTTAAGTAACACATATCCTAAGCAAAATGGATTATGTATTGTGAAACACGATGGCAGCGTCTAGAATAATGGCAACGTATTACGGGATCAAAACCATATTAAATTTACGTCAACCATAAAAGACGAAATATATAATGGACAGTCTTTTTTCCAAATATTTAAACGACGTGACTTTTACATAATTATTATCATATACATGTATATATGTGGAGGAAATATGGATTGGGATTTTTAATGTCAAAGTTTTTATTATTATTATTATTATATATATAAATAAATAAAATAAATAAAATAAAAATACAATAAAATAAATTGTATTTGTGATATACTTAATTATAATATATAGATATTTTTTTTAATCAATATTATATATATATAATATATATATAATTTAAAATAGTTAAGTTCAATAATAAATTAAAATATTTTAAGCTTCATTATAAGAAATAAAAATTATAATCAATTGAATTAATTTTATATTATTTAATAAGTATGTTTATTTCACACTAAGTTTTTAATAAATTTTAATTTAATTATAAGTAATTATTAGATAAAAAAATAGAATTTTAACTCCCATGAAACATATTTGAATATTTATAGTAATATTCAAATATCAAGAGTTAAGATTATCTCCAAGTTAAATATGCTCTTTTAATTAATTTATCTTAAATTAGTTAATTAAAGAAACTGTCATATCAATACATGTCATATTGGGCATGCGGTATTAATAAATCATAGTATTGGCCCATGGTATTGTAACAAAAGTTGTTTACAAGAATACTATTCATGGTAAAGTGAGATTGTATCTTCATAGCTAATATTATTAAAATGTATATATGTTTAACACATTTATTAATTCTTTTATAATTATTAATAATAAAAAATTAAAATAAGTTATAATTTAGTTAAGATTTTTTTTATGATTTGGGAAATGTGAGATGTATCATGAGATAAGTGTTTTTGATATTTGTTTATTATTTGGGAAATGTGAGATGTAATCGTGAGGTATGCCTATTGGTATCTATTATTTTATATTTAATAAAAGGAAATAAATAAATCCCTTAATGCTTTAACTTAAAATTTAACATGTAAAATTTAAAAAAAATATTAATAATGAAATAATCTTTAGATGTTTACCTTTTATATGTATATATATAACACTAAAAATATAAATTCTTATAATTAAATAATATTTTTAGTGTGTCTTTCAATAAGAGAAATGTATAATTCTTTCTCCATTCAACGTGGAATTGACAAATAATATATATGAAGTTTTTTTTTTGAGAGAAATTAAAAATTAAAAAAAACTTATTGTATTAATGTGGAATTGATATTACCAATAACATTTAATATCTCATCATATCAATATATTTTATAACTCTTAGTATCTCATAAATATCTTATAGCTTTTTAATATCCCATGATATCAATATATTTAAAAAAAATTAAATAATCTAACTTTAATTGAAATTATTAATAATTTTTTATAATTAATTGAAAACTCCAACCCCAACCCAACATTTAGCTACAACTTATATATTATTCATGTTTATGCAAAAACACTTTTTAAAGGTTAACCTTCGCTATATCCCCTAATCTCCAAACAAACACCATTATTAATTACAATTATCAATCTATAATTTGTTTTGTTTCACATTATATCAACTTGATTAGACTTCCAACCTCTCCCATGTATTGCCAAATTTCGTTGTAGCTGCAGCTCTTTTATGTTTCATGGAGTTTCAAGGTGGAGTAAATTAGGTGGTCTAGTTGCTCGATGTCATGTTTAAGCAAACACATTTAAAGGGCGGGGTAGAGTATATCATTTTACTCAACTAACTATGTGTTGCCACATGAAGGTAAAACTTTAAGTTAAATATACCTTTTAGCCTTAAAATCATCGACTTCATGTCCACTCCTATCCAACAAGATGGGGACTTTTACTTCAATGGACTGACTTCCTTCACAAATATTGTATGGGTTGTGAGTTGGGCCCAATTGGCTTGGGTTAGTTGTGGGAAGTGATGAATTTTGCATTTTTGGTCAAAGGTTTAAATTTTGGTTTGAATCAGTTTTGGGAAGTTGAATGGTGTAGTTTCCATAAATATTTATATTTAATAATTTCATTTTTGGGTGAAAGTTAATGGGTAAATTTTAATATTTTAATATTTATAAATTGTTTTTAGTAATGTTTAGATTGTTTGGAGAAGTTATATAGATAATAAAAGGTAGGCATGTTTAAAAATAGAAATTGTAAGTTTAAAAAGTTATGATAAATTTAAATTATTTTGAAGTTTATAATTTTTAATAATTTGGATTATTTATAGAGAGTATAAAGTTTTGTATATTTGGTTAAAATTAAATACTACAAATTTGATTGGTTTTTTCAATTAATTTTCATTATTACAAATTTTATTCGGTATTTCAACTAATATTCAAGATTACAAATTATTTTATTTAGTATTTCAACTAATATTCAAGATTACAAATTGTTTTAACATCTTGAGGTAGTCAAAAGAGCCTTGAGAAGTAAGTGCCAAACCTTAGAGTACATGAAGCTCATGACCCATGTGTTAATATTAAGGGTACAAGTCTGCTAAATGTTTTCTTAAAAGTCTACAAATTTCTCTGAACGAGTTAATAATGTTGGAATAGCAAACTTATTACTCATGTGTAAGTGTTAAAAATACAAACCTACTACATGTTGTCTTAAAAATTATTAAATTTTCTTAACCAATTAATAATATTGTAACTAGCAATAAAGAGTAAAAAATTGTTAATAATATGAAAATCTAAACAATATTGGAATTAGCAAACTCATTACTTATATGCCAATATTAAAAATACAAACCTACAGCATATTATTTTAAAAAATATTATTTTTTCTCAACAAATTAATAATATTATAACTAACAATAAAAAATATTTTTTTATTACAATCACCACCATATTAGATTGAGTTTCATTTTCATTTACTATTCAAACCTTTAAAGATCATTCTCAAATATAAAAACAGTTACTAGAAGTCACAATTTATATATACACATTACCTACTTTTAATTGCAATTTAAATTTCATCAATATGAAAGAAATTCTTAAAATGAAATAAATACCCATAAGTCTTCCATTAAAGATCAAGTAATCACAATAAATAAGAAGAAGTGGGACACTACAAAATTATCATGTTATTATTGGAAAGTTGTTAGAATTATAAAGAAAATAACTTGCTAACATAAATGAGTTGGGTGGGGTTGGGTAAAAGGAATGTCTTATATTATACCATTGGCTTAAAACACCTAGAGAAGCCAAACCGTGAATTTCCTCATACACCTTCCAACTAACTTAACATTAAAACCATGAATTTCCTAATGGACCTTCCAACCAACTTAATTTAAGAAAAAAATAGAAGTACGCATATCAATTCGCGGCCTACGTGGCAGAAGGGACAATAAATGTCCACTATGTTTAACTGCAGTAATTTCTGTTGAGCGCCAATAACCTAATCCTAATCAGAAGCAGCGCTGCCAGCTCAGCGTAGGCGGAAGCGGACATTTCCACGCCAGAATCCTCCCGTTCCGTTTCGACGCCCACCCGGCTCCCTGAGACAGACAAACAGTAAAATTGCGGAGAAACAGACAGTAAGGCCACGACAAAGAGATCTGAATTGCCACCGGCGAGCTTTCCTTTAAACAGGCCGTCTTTCCCAGGTCCTCAATTCCTGAATCCGGTGATTCCACTAAATCTAATTTATTCAACGACCACAAATCTGTTGCCTCGTTTCATGCCATGCCGGGCCCGGTCTCTGTCAAAAATCCAGCTCCGTAATACCACTCGGATTCGAGCCCCGCACCTCGTGGTAATGCTTTCTTAGAACCTGACAGTCTCTTTGTAAAATGAACAGCGTGTCTTGGACTGAAAGGGACCGTGGATCTCGCCTGTACTTCTTGGATCCGCTCGCAAGAAATATTAAAATTGTCAAAGATAACAATTTATATGTACTCCCATGAATCGTGGCACGACTGCTGGGATCTTTACAGAGGATGGATATATGAATTTTCGCTCAGAGGACTTGGGATTGAAATCCGTATTTCGCAATTATTCAGGTCCGATATCGTTTTTTCCTGTACCATCTATCCGTTATTCTACAATGGCCTTGGATTTTCGTCCACCATTTAAAAAAAAAAGCGAGGGACTTTGAATTCTTATTGTTGAATTTGCATTTCTTTCAGTTTTTTTTTTTTAACACATTATGCTTATCGAAGCTGATCGATAGATAACAACAGACTACAGGATTGGAGATATTGGACTTCGTGTTGGAGTCCGCAATTGGCAATTATTCAGGTCTGAAATCCTCTTTCGCGTATATTTGATCTGTTATCTCGCAGTTGGTTGCATCTTCATGAATAATTTGCTAAAAAAAGGAGATTTGCAATTTTTTTATTCCCTTTAAGTTGCAGCTGCTTCAGTTTTCTTAATGGATTACTTAGAAGGATAAAAGATTATATATAATTTTTTTGTAGGTCTTTTTGGAAAATTTCCCGTTCAGAACCGCGGCTTGTTAGACTGGTATTAATCTCTGATTAAGATCGGCTTCAAGACGGGACTTGTAGACCAGCAGCATCTGAAGGCTTGCCAATGGAATTATTAAATACATCAAGGCATTAACTCAAGCATCTCTGAACTAAATACAAGCCGCTTCATCACCCATTCTGTTCAAATTCAGAGCATACAAACTGACGAAAGTTCGGATATGACAGGAAGCCACACTGAATTGTTGAAAATTTCATATAATTCAGCGACGAGGATGGTTTTGCAAAGAATTTAATTTGGGTTAGACTGGCATAACCCACGAGGCCAATAGATGAAAAGCTTATGCTCACAGAGATATATGGCGTAATATGCCGACGCAATATAGTTCTGCAATGTACAAGACCTGAGACATTGAAGGGGAAGGATTATTTTAATATCGCGAGTACAAATGGTTCGAACAGAAGATAAGGCCTGTTTTGATCAGTTGAGCGCAAAAGATTCTGACCTAATACTACTCAAAGAGCTTGCGGTGAAGATTTGCTATGATTGAAGAGATTTCAGGGTCTTGCCCTGTTTGAGTTGGTCTACCTGTTCAGGGAAAGCATTGCTTCAATTCTTTTGCAAGATTGAAGAAATTAAAGTAGGTGAGACCTGCTATATAATCCAGATAGTTCTTGTTTTTTCAATAAAAATGCTTCCTTTAACTATCAATTAAAAATGATATGTCCATGTAAGGCATTTTATTAAAAAATAAGGTCGGCTGCTTAAGAAGCCTTTACAAGCTATGTCTCTTGTGCAGATCTTATGATCAAAACTGCCCTGGATCATAATTACAACATTGCCACTTGGGTTTAGATGCCATACAAAAACTACTAATAGTCCTTAATATAGCCAAGTCCAGCAAACTGTCACACATGCTAAGAAAAACCCAGAAAACAACAAGCATCAATTGGGCAGCAGTAGGAATCATTCCTGTGTTGGGGTGTCATCACGATCCTTGGTGTTGGGCCCCAGCAATCAATAGCAGGTTCAAGGTCTGGTATAAAGGTTCCCGCCCATCTCTCCCTTGTTTGGGCTCGGGGGGTTTCTTGGCTTCAAAAATAGTGAGAACTAGCTGAAGGAACTTGTCAGTGTGTTGTCGAAGCATGGGAGGCTAACTGTGATGCCATTCTTCCCATGTCCTTTGTTGAACAGCCCAGCAAACCCAATGTCTGTGCCTTGATTCTAAGCACTGGGATTGCCTAGAACGAGCTGAGGGGAAAACAGAGTGATTAGGGGGCTCCTTGCTGCACAAGTCTGCCACTTTCATTTCAACCTTCTGGACTTGGACAGTGTTCTGCAAGTGAAGATTTGCACATATCAGGGTACGGACATACCCAGAAAAAAATTGTTCAGTTTGTTCCTTGCTACGAAGTGCTTCATTTCTTTTCTTCCAAATCAAGTAGTGGACTTTAATGCTAAGAAGCTGCCATTTTGCTTTAAATTCAATGGACAAAAGGAGTTTGTCACTTGTTAAGGTGATTTTCTAGGAGATGCCTATTGGGAGTAACTGGCTACAGAGTTTAGACACCCATCCCCTTGTAGACCTAGGGCAAAACTAGAATAGATGTTTCAGACTTCCCATTTTGTCACATAAAGAACATTTGGACTCTGATATGCCCAGTTGGACAAGTCTTTGGCCCATACCAGGCATCCAAGAATCCTGGACCAGAAAGAAAAAGGCCTTCTTAGGTTCTATGAGAGGCTTCCACACTCTATGAAGTTGGAAGAGCCAAGTCTTCTACTTTGACATAAACTTACATAGCTTCTTCAGTCGATCATTTTGAATGGGTTTTTGTCATAGCCATTTATATCTGTCAATAGGCTTGTATTTCCTAAGGGCCTTCGCTGTATTCCGTTTCCAGTATTTCCACCAAAGAAGGAATGGTCTCTTTGATGTACTCAATAACAAGCCTGTCCAGGTTTGATAGATGAAGTTTGGCCTTAGGGTCAGACTACGGCACGTTGTCTCAATTTTGTCTGTCAAAATGATCCTTATTCATGTGAATGCCTCTCTCGAAGAAGTGAAGATTCAAAACCCAAGCATTCTTAGCTAAAACTTCACCATTTGAAGCAACACAAGGGACCAACAGATATAATGATCATTAAGACAAAGGCATTATCTAAGGAATTCCATTTCTAGATTAGTCGAGACTTGAAAGCTTCCCAAGCCTTGCATATGCTTTGGGTCATGAAAGTTCCCTTAATCTTCACCAAGGTGAGGGAAACAGTAAGTGTTTGAAGGTTTAGGCTATTTTCGAAGGTTTTACCAAGAGGGGCCTTGGACAAGATACAATTTATGAGCAAGACTTTCTAGGCCTCCTTCCTTGCAATCTGCCCAGTGACCCATTGAGCATAGAGGTCTTGGTCCGGAGTGCACATTTTAATAATGGCCCCACATTCCTTTGACAAGGTGCACAATTCGTAGTTACTCTGTAAAATCCCTCACTATCATCTATATTGGTCCACATAATTTTGTAAGGCTTTATCAAGCCTTCGATAAAAGCTAATGAAGAGCATCCATTGTGAGGAATAATAAACATGACTAGAAGCCAGGAATTTTATGCAGAGTTGGGATTTTTTGACTAACGTCATGGGATTGTTATTCTCCATATCCTATGGTTCTTTAGGGAAAGCTTGGAAAATAACGGGGATTTTGAACAACTTATTGATTTGGTCATGAAGGATCCATGACAATCTTTTGCCAACCAACGAAAGAGGAAGATCCTATGGACTCTACCCATAACATTAAGTTTCAACACACTGTATCTTGGACCTTGATGCCTCATAAAATATTTGCAGTTAATCCATGGTGTTTTCCGTTGAAGTCTGGTCCTCAAGGATAGTGAGAAATGAATCATCAACAAAGCACCCATTGACCGTTTGACTTGCTCTAGTTTCAAAGACCCATTGACCGTTTGACTTGCTCTAGTTTCAAAGAGAGGAATACGTATTATAAGGCCTCGCACCATCATATGGTGAATATGATTTTCCATTGCTTTAACAACGAAAATATACAATGTTGAGGTAAGAAAGCACTCTTGAAGGACGGATTTGGAAAGGTTAACTTCCTTAGATTTACATTTGTTGATGGGAATGAAGGTTGAAGTGAAAATTTCTGAATCTAACACATCAGGAACCCCTACTGCAATATTAGGTTTATTATCTCCTACTTGTTCTTTACATCAACAAGTTATTTAATAATATAAACATCGAAATAAACACAATTGCAGCCTTCACAAATATACAAATCAAGCACTGAAATAAACTGAGACAACATAAGGGACACCGTTATTTTTGGACCATCGTCCCCGGAAAAACCCAATGCATGAAAGCCGGTGCAACATATATGAGGGTTTTATTATTAAGCAGATTTCTGAATACAACTAGGGTGTTAGAAATGGCTCACCTTTCAGAGAATATCCTTGGCAACAATACCTCTATTTGGAGACAGATATTCCGGCTAATCAACAATAGGATGAACAATCCCACAGTGACTTCGACTGTTCCTTGCGTTGGACAGCAAAAAGATGCTTCACGCACTCCTCTGGAACTGCGTCACCCTCTCTGGAACTGCATCACCCTCTCTGACTCTGCGTCAGCCAATCAATTCTCAGTTTGCCCCACTGAATCACCTCAGCGCAGCCTCTGAAGCTTTCTATGTCTTTTGCGTTAGCCACTACGGCCTCTGCGTCAGCTTCCTTAGCCTCTGCGTCCTCTACACTGGCCTCCTTAGCCTTTGCATCAACTCTCTTAGGCTCTACGCTGCCTCTCTGATATGTATTCTTCAGCCTCTTGCTGAACTGCCCCTCACTGCAAATGATCACTTACTTGATTTCCTTAGCAAACCCAGCCCCAGAAAATCGAATTCTTGATCGAGAATGCATCATTCCATTCTCTACTGACTTGAGGTCAGTCCCAAATAAAAGGGAGTGTCTCATACCACTCTTACTGATCTGAAGTCAGTTCCAATCAAAAGAGAGTGTCTCATACCACTCTTATTGACTCGAAGTCAGTTCCAATTTATCCTAGATCAATATCGGTCATCCTAGCATAGGGAGCACGGTAGTACATGATGCGTCCATCAGTAGTACTATGGTCCCTATCCTCATTTCCCTACTCATTGGCCAGATGAGAGGTACTTCCCATGAGTCCCAGACTACATGGGTAGGATGTCTTAGCAGGAGAAGGATGAACCACTCTTCCTACCTACATGTCACCAAGGGGTATCGCAGGGGAAGGCTGAACCACTCTTCCTGTACATAGCAAAACACTAGGGGAAGGTTGAACCACTAACTCTATGGTTGTTTGTCGCTCCAAGAAGTACCCCAAGCCGTCGGAGCTCCCAGAGCTCAATGTCCATCTCATACAGGACCCTCATAAGAGGGTTGCTCCACGACTCCAAGTCGTTCTTGGAAGGCCAAGAACTTGACCTTCCCTAGCCTCCGACAAATCCGACACCATCATAGACAACCTCAGAAACTCTAAAATATATTCCTCAACACTCTTGGTTTGCTTGAGCCTTGTCAGCTTGCCAAAGTACTTCTCAGGATCTTTTCTCTCAAACTGCTTCAACACCCTCTTGGGGAAATCATCATAAGAAGTCACCTGTGCATGTCCCAACGTGGTCAACCCATGGAACCACCAATCATGAACTTCTCCCTCCAGATGCAATGTGGCAATCTTGATTGCCTATCCCTCAATCATTTGATTCAACTGAAAATAGACATCCAACTTTTTAACCCATGCTTTGGCTGAGCTCTTGGAAGAGCCATCGAAAGTTGGGAGAAACAACCTCCCCATAGTGCGCTACAAGGCTGTCCCCTGCGTGTAGCCAACTCCACTCTGTCCCTTGGGCTTATTGTTGCCCTTCAACTAGCAAAAATCCTTGAAAGTGATGGCTTTCCCAAAATTAGTTCCATAGTACTGATACTCCAAGAAATAGTCCCCATAAGGCATATCCTCTTGCTCCTGTTGCCCACCAACTCCAGATGTTAGGAACATGGGAATGGTGGACCTAGGGGGTGCGTTTGGATTACGAGGCGTGATGGGATTAAGGGATGCGTGGTGCTGCGAAGTGCCAGATCCTTCCCCCAATTGGAAATCCCCTTGGACTCCCTTACCCTTGTTGCTGTTGTTATTCCGCTGACCCATTTCTTCAGTGTTCTTGGACAAGTCTTGCATTGCCTTCAACAAAATATGAGCAAACTCCTCATCCTCGCTCCTTTTGTCTCCGTCATTGTCCCCCATGTTTGTTTCCACAACCTCTGGTTCAGTTGTCACAGGATCTAGGGTAATCTGCAACTACCTTTCTCTGCTCCTATAACTCTGCCTCCGGTAAGTCACGTTTTACTTATCCTCCGGTGTCATAGACCGTGTTTCTCCCATAGGCTGAGCGAAGTCTATGAGCTCTGCTACCACTGTAATATTCCTAGGGAAAATTTATAGTAAATATGCAAAGCAAACATAGAAAAAAAGCCACAAAATTTAAACACACGAATCAAATCATAGAAATGCACCAAAACTGTGTTGCTGAGCCATTTTATTAAATTTTGAAGAGGGTACAATTTGGTGCTGGAATGAGTGCACTCAGGCTTTCTCAAGGCAAGCTAGATAAGCCCAAATGAATAATATGAAATTTGCCTCAAGTACGTTGCTTCTCTGTCTCCTGGCTCTGCGCTAAATTGTTCAGAAATACATTGCTTGGTGATAAGATCTGCTGCTAGGACCTCCTGTAGTGCTCAGAAAATTCTGCGAAATTAACCTTGGACTCTCAATATACCCAGAATAACCCACGAAGGAATTGGGCTATGGTTGACCCCAAAAATTTGGCCCTCTTTTGTCTCTATCGCTCTTCTGCTAGGAAATTTGGCCCTCTATCTATCCTGCTGCAAATGCTTTAAAAAATGGTTGCCAACTCCTAGCAAAGGCTCTCCCGGACTCCTCAAACTCCAAGCCCAAACTCCCTTCACAACTCAACTCCCAAATGAGCCTCCTACAAACACTGTACAGTCCCTGTGCTACTGGCTAAGTCTCCTCCACGCAAAACTCGCACTCCACTGCTGGACCAACTGGAAATGATGGAACTCCCTCCTTGGGCTGGCACTCGAAGTGCACTGAAGCAAGGATTGAGATCTCCGTTCGGAGACACTCGTGTGCTAAACAACATTGTAGACTTGGCTTTAGCTCAAGCGTGCTATGTCAAAGGCACAATTTTTGAATAGATGATTGAATGACCAAATGAGTGCCTTCCCTTTCTTTTTGTCAAGATGCCTTCAACGCCTTCATGTGGGCCCTCCTCGATTTCCTCCCACCAAATTTCCCTCCAAGGCATGCGTATTCTCCATGTGGGCCAAAATTCCCATTAGGTGGCCCCCATGCTCCACTAAAGCCGCAATTTTTCTCCCAGCTCTAATGTTTGGGGTACTTCTAAGTTTGGGCCTCTAATCCCACATTTCCTAAGTACAGTCATGCACTAAAATTGGGCAAAATTCATATTTTTCTAAGTGGGAATATCACAATGATATTGCACCGAGAAAGGTACATCAAGGTGTATATATCAATGGGTGATGTTGTGTATAGACAAACCACCTCTTCCTTCTTAGATCAGGAGTGCCAACATTTCTACTCTAGTCCCAATTTCAAATGCATCTACATTGTCACAAAAAATGCCAATTTTAGTGAAATGGGAACTACCAATTTTGCTCTGAATGTTTGTCTCACTTAAATGAAAAGAGTATTCATCCGTATTGAATGTGGCATGGCGTCTCCCTTTCAATGTGTTTTCGCCTAATCCACACCTTTGGGCTACATGGAAGAACTCTTTAATCCACTAAGTGTGGCCTTGGGGGAAAGCCTTGAGTTGAGTTGTTGTCACTCAAATCTCAACTCTTTCGTCTAGTCTAACTCCTAGTGAAGCCAAGGGGGGTGATCCCTAAAAACAACTAAAGCTGATAAAGTTATTATAAACAAGGAAAATTTTCTAGGAGTTAAATTGAGTTACCAAAAGTATATTCACCAATAGCATATGATTTACAACATGCAACTTTGAAGCATATAAATACAATTCATAAATAAATGATATAACAATAACAATCACATAAATGAAATACTCGTAAGCAAAAAATATAACAATATAGACTAGTGCCAATAAAAGAATGTTGTGTTGCTTGAAAGTAAATCTGGTGAATGTGATCGTGGCCCAATATAAAATATTATGACGTGAAATGTTGTGGAGAGTGTTTTTGGTAAATCTTATTAGATTAGTTTTACTTTGGAATTACTAGTGAATGTGAAGTAAGGGATATGTGGTGGTTTGTGTGATTTGCAATGAAATAAATTTAATCTAATGTGTGTTTCCTCTTCCACCCTTATCCTTTGAATGGGTTTGAAAAAGTCGCAAGGAGATTCAATGGGAGGAAACTTCGCTTCAATGAGTACTCCCTTGATTTCACAAGTCGACTAGTTGCAAGGAAATCCAAAAAGAGGGGAAACTAGCCCACACCTTTGATTTTGCAACTCAACCTTTTCATTGTCCCAATGTTATGATAAATGGTAAAACTGGTTTTCCCTAATCAAACTAATTCAACCAACAAGTCCTCTCTGATCATGTGTGGGGATCAAGCTAACCTTGCAACAACAGAGAGCATATCAGGGTTTGAAGGGGTTTGTTACTTTTGCAAAATTGAAATCTAATCTAAAGAAAAATTGGAATCTAGTCTATTAAATGAAATTAAGCTACTCTAATGTTTTGCGGTGTAGGGTTAATTTTAAGCCCAAATAAAGCACACCATGAAAATGAGGTACAAAACACAAGAGGCCCCCCCTTTGGGTAGGGGGGAATGGGATGCCTAGGAGTCTCTCTTAGTTCCCTCAAAATTACAATGACTTTTAGTGATGGGTATCCAGTATATAAAGGGAAAAATGGTTTTATTGTTGTTTTACAAAGTAGATGGTTATGGGTTTCGTGGGTGCTTGAATGCTCCAATTTGACCAAAATTGGCCAGCACATTCACTTGTATTTTCGCTGACCTGCTAAAAACCAGCAAGAAAAATGATGTGAAAGATTCCCAAAATGCTTTTGGGACACCCATAATTGTTAGTAGATAATGCCCAAAAAATTCTAAATAAAAATATAAAATTAAAGAAACAAATTTCTACTCTAGGCAACCAAGGAAAGACCAAAGTAACTTGGCTTGTCTTTGCTCATTTTCAATTGCTGCTATGACAACAATAATATTAGCCTTCAAAAATGTTAGATTTATCAGTGAAAGTTTGCGAAATCGAACCAATAAGATTTGAGAAATTTTTAGAGAATTGTATGTGAGAAGAGGAAGAGAGAATAGGGTCTTCAAGGCACTTGGAGGCACTTGGTGCTTAGTGGAAATTTGCTTCTTATGTGTTTGAAGATGGATACTCCAATCGAGGAGGATTCTAAATCTTCAAAGCTTGAGGCACCTGTAAAACTTCACAAATCCTTGCTAAGAAAACTTGTTAATAGATAGGTGTTCTGTTAAATTATGGTATGTTCTATGCTTAGAGCAGTTTACTTCTTTTCTTCTTATTAGCCACAGATTAGCAATCACATATACATTAAGTAAAGTGCAGATAGAACATTAAACGCTCAACAGAAAACAAGCCAAGACAAGAGACACAAGATGTGGTGGCTAGCCAGGGACAAACCCCAATGTGGGGAAACCCTTTGATCTAATCTTCTTTTATCTTCAATAATTCAGCGGAGAGAAATAATACAAAATCAGAATTCTATAATTTTATATCAGCAGCAGCAAACCCTAGATCAACAAAAGTCAAACTTGGTCAAACGAGTTGAAATTGACCTCCAATATGCTTGGTCAATTTCCGATCAACTAGCCTTCGAATAGCTTGAAGAAACAACCCTTGAACAATCCCAAAAACACAATCAAACTGTTGTTGACTGAAGTCAACCTGCTGCCCAAGACTAGGGCAATCAACGCTGGTCAAACCTGTGGACAGATTGCCTCGATTTTTGTGCCAAAATCTGCGGCCTACCTAGGAGAGGCAACCACACCAAAACTGCACCCTTGATGAGTCAACGCTTGGTCAACGCAGGTCAAAGAGACCTTCAACAACTTCTGTGTCCTCCTTTTAGCGTCCTTCTTGCCCTAATGCGTCTTCCTCTTCCCACGTGTGAGCTGCTCCTTCTATAACCTAAAGCTAAGGAGAGAGAAGAATGAGTGAGATGAGATGATGAGAAAATGAATCAACCTCTTTTGTATTTATATGATTCACTGGGCATGTGTGCCACACATTCAACTGCTGGCCGACCTTGACAATTTGTCAAGTAAATACAAAGAAATTCATATCTCCATAAATACTTGTCAGAATCGGATGATCTTTAGATCAATCCTACACCTCTTGATAAGAGGAATCTAGAAAAAATATCAGCTGACATAAATGAGGTGACCCACATGGATTTTGGCCCTAGTTGCCAATTTTAACACTCTCTCTCAACTAGGGAGAACTCCATTTGCAATCCCTCTAACCGTCGCTACTATCCCAACCATCAAATGCACTGCCCTGCACTGCTGGCCTTGCTCTGCTTTGCTCGAACTATGAAGAAGAATAAATGATTAAGGACATATCATACCATCCTCCACTGACCTGAAGTCAGTCTCAGAGTGTGTCATACCACTCTCACTGATCCCAGATTAGTATCATTGATCCCAGATCAATGGAGATCATCCTAGCATAGGGAGTACGGTAGATACAATGATGCGTCCATCGATAGTATTACTATGGTCCCTAACCCCATTTCCCTGCTCATTGACCAAATGAGAGGTACTTCCCATGAGTCTTAGACTGCATGGGTAGGATGCCTCGACAGGAGAACTAATCATCCTATCCACAGGAGAACGAATCATCCTGTCCAACAGTCGCCACAGGAGAACTAATCATCTTGGCCCACAGGAGAACTAATTATCTTATTCCACAGTTGCCATAGAGCACTAATCATCCTGGCCCACAGGAGAACTAATCATCTTGTCCTACAGTTGCCACGGAGAACTAATCATCCTGGCCCACAGGAGAACTAATCATCTTGTCCTACAATTGCCATGGGGTGTCACAGGGGAAGGTTGAACCTTTCACCTTGTACATAGTGCACCATCAGGGGATGGTGAGTCACCTTGTGGACGCATGTCGCTCCAAGAATTACCCCGCGCCCCCCTTGAGCTCCCAAAGCTCAATACATCATACTCGACCCTCATAAGAGGGTCTTTGAATGAAACCAAGTCGTTCTTAGAAAGTCAAGAATTTGACCTTTCCCAGGGGCTTCGTCAAAATGTCGATGACCTGTTCATCTGTACCAATATGTTGGAGCCTTATTGCTCCCTGCTGCACCATATCCTAAATATAGTGGTACTTGATATCGATATGCTTGGAGCGATCATGAAATACAGGATTATTTGTTAAACAAATCCCGCTCTGTTTGTCACACAGGATCACGGTGGTATCTAATGTAAATCCAAACAGCTCATTGAAGAGCTTTCGCAACCAGACCGCCTCAGAAGAGGCCATACTAGCAGCAATGTACTTTGCCTCGGCAGTGCTCAAAGCCACCGACTTCTGCTTCCTGCTCATCCAGGATATCGAAGTAGATCCCAAAGAGAAACATCACTCAGAAGTGCTCTTTCGGTCCAACACATTACCTACCCAATCAGCATCGGTATATCCATGTAGTCTCACATCTTCGACAATGTATCTCAACCCATGAGTGATTGTGCCACGAAGATATCTCAACAGATTCTTGGCACCAATCCAGTGTGAGTGGTGAGGTTCAACCATATGTTGACTCAACGTGTTGATTGCAAAACATAGATCCGTACGAGAGTTCACGAAGAACATCAATGCTTCAATGAGTTGACGATACTCGGTAGCATTTCGTAAAACGGGTCCGGTAGCACTACTGCCTAACTTCTTGAAGTCAAGCTCCATTGGGGTAGTCACGGGCCTGCAGTCCACCATACTGAATCTCTCCAATATCTTCACAACATATTTCCCCTGGCTTTTGCCAGACTTCTAGTCCTAGGAAATAGTGCATTAGTCTTAGGTCCATCTCAAATTTAGAAGCCAACTTCCTCTTACATTTGTGAATGAGAGGGTTTGCACCTGTTAGAAAGAGGTCGTCAACATACAACACCAGTATGAGAGGATTGCCATCTTCAACCTTAAAGTAAAGGTTAGGGTCGACTTCACTCCTAGTGAATCCCAACTTCATCAAGTAGCTATCGATCCTCTCATAGCACACTCGAGGTGCTTGCTTTAGCCCATAGAGGGCCTTCTTCAACCTACACACATGAGATTCTCGATCATGAATCTCAAATCCTTCGGGTTGCTCCACATAGACTTCCTCTTTGATCGAACCATGCAAGAACGCAGTCTTGACATCCATCTGATGTAGGTTCCATCCTTGTGAAGCAACAAGGGCTATGATCGAGCGGATGGTGGTATATCTTGTCATAGTCTTATACCTTTCGTCTGAGAGAAGCCACGAGTGACAAAACGAGCCTTATACTTTTCCGCACTTCCATCAACTGCAAGCTTTATCTTGTAAAGCCATTTTGAAGTGACAACTGCTTTGTCCTGGGGTCTGGGGACCACATCTCAGACATCGTTTTTCATGATGGACTCATATTCCTCAGTCATAGCATCCTTCCATACTTGTTGCTTGAGAGCTTCTACATATGACGAAGGCTCATTTTGGATGATCGTGCTCATGATGGCCAAGTATCCCTGATACCTAGTTGGCTTCTTACTTTCCTGGAAGGTTCCCTTGGGTGCAACGTGCCCTTCAACATCATTAAGTGTCCCCCTAAGCCATGAAGGCCTCTTCCTAGAATAGGAAGGCTCTTGCGGAGGGGGATCAATAGGATCCATAGGTTCTTCCACATCGGGCATTGTCTCATCTTCCTTCTCCTTTGGTTCCTAGGTGTCAGCTTCTTTAGATCCCCTTTGAGTAGGAAGATTGTCAAGTTTGCTAAGAGCCATATCTTCGTCAAAGGTGACATCATGGTTAATCTCGATTTCCCTTTGATCAACCACATAGATTCTATAGCCCTTAGTGTTTTCGCTATAGCCCACGAAGATTCCTTTCTTTTCAGATGCACCCAATTTATTCCTCTTCTCCTTTGGCACATGAAAATATACTGAACTTCCAAAAATTCTAAAATGAGATACATCAAGTTTCTTACTAGTGAACATCTCTTTGGGAGTCTTGGAACCCAATGCTTGTTGAGGACATCGATTTTGCACATATACAACAGTATTCACAGCTTCGGCCCATAGAAACTTTGGAAGTCTTTGATCGTGAAGCATAGCATGGACAACTTCCATAGTTGTATGTTTCTTCCTTTCCGCCACACCATTCTGCTCAGTAGTATATGGTGTTGTAGTCTCCCTCAATGCCAGCCTCTTTGCAAAAGTCATGGAACTCATTAGATTCATACTCAGTCCCATTATCAGTCATTGAGATCTTGATCTTCTTTTCGGTTTGATTCTCGATCAAGGCTTTGAAGTGACGAAACCAAGTGAACACTTCATCCTTCTTTTTTAAGAAGTATATCTAGGTCTTGCCAGAATAATCATCTGTAAAAGTGAGGTAATACAAATATCCTCCCAAAGAGTTCATAGGCATCATACCAGATATGTCTGAGTGAACCAACCGTAATATATCGAAGGTTCTACTTTGGCTTGAGGGGAATGGCCCCCTTTTGAGCTTCCCTTCGGCACATCCAGGACATACACCTTCTTGCTCTACTTGGAACTCGGGCATCCCTGTCACCATGTGTCTTGCATTGGGTATAGCTTTATAATGAAGGCGAGCAAACCTCCGATGCCATAATTCGGACTGAAGTGATTTGTCACAAGACATGACACCCAGCGGACTTCCTTCGACCTAATAGAATGAATCGACTTGAAACCCAAGAGTGAAAGCTTCCTTAAAATTCTTTTTCCATGCACGTCTTGCCATCAATGAAGGTTACCTTGTAGCTTTTGTCCTCCATTGCCGCAACAGACACTAGGTTCTTTTTGAGATTAGGTACATATAGGACTTCTTGCAAATGAATTGTATTACCTTGATTCAATTGAAGAGTGACATTCCCTACGCCTTTCACGAGATATTTTGCGTTGTCCCCAAGAACAATTTCCAGGTTGGTCTCCTTCTCTATCAAATTGGAGAGAGCTTCTTTGTAACCAGGGAAGTGCCTTGAGGCACCACTATCAATAAGCCAATTTCCCAACGAGTTCGGGGGAGCAGTAGTAGAGAGGGCCACTGGTAGACAATATTCATCTTGCTTATTGTTAACAACATTAGATTCATACTTGGAGTTTATTGCCTCCTTGGAGAGTTGTCCTCTTCCTTGATTTCCAACATTTCTTTTACCTCTGCCATTGGACCTGCCATTCCTTTGATTGCCTTGAGAGTGATTTTGGTCATCGTCATGGTGTGAGTCCCTTTTATCAAGGCACTCCCTCGCCTAGTGGCCCATTTTGTTGCAATTGTAACATCGACCTTTTCTTCCACCCTTTCCTTTGGATTTAGCCCTAGAATTGTTTCTTCTTTTAACATGAGAAGGAAAGGTAGAGGAATGGCCTTTAAGTGTGGGCATTTCTTGCTCTTCCATGCTTGTCTCTTCTTGAATACATCTAGCCATCAATTCCTCAAATCCTAGGATGACATTATTGTTGAGAAGAGTAGTCCTGAATATATACCATTCAAGTGGCAGTCCTCCAAGGGTTGTGTTAGTCATTTCCCTGTCAGGAACTACTTCCCCAATAGATAGGAGATCATTCTTGATCTCGGTGATCCTTAAGAAGTATGCTTGCATACTCTCATCGTTGCCCTTCTTAATTTCCTTCAGCTTATTTCTAAGGAGGATAAATTGATTTGCATCATTAAATTTAAATAAACTCACCAGTCTATTGAAGATTTCCTTGGAGGTCGTTAGCTTGGAAACATAGGCCACCAGGCGCTTGTCGATAGAGTCCCAGATGATCTTCCTTGCTTTGCCTTCTCCCTTGGACCACTTGCTTTTGGCAACAGTGGATGCATTTGATGGAAGCACAACAATATTGCTTCTCACATGGTCCAACACTTCTTGATCTTCTAAAGTCAGATCGTGAGACATTTCCATCCGTGATAGTCAGACTTCTCACAGAGCTTGTTTTTGGTGGGGAAGAGTGTTGAGGACCCCATGAAGTTCTTCGGATAGCCTTGTCAACCTTCTCTTCAGTGATTGCTCTTGCTCTTCCTTGGGCTTTGTCTTCACCTCAGCTTCGATACCATGTTAAATTATGGTATGTTCTATGCTTAGAGTAGTTTACTTTTTTTCTTCTTGTTAGCCATAGATTAGAAATCACATATACATTAAGTAAAGTCTAGATAGAAAATTAAATGATCAACAAAAAACAAGCCAAGACAAGAGACACAAGATGTGGCGGCTAGCCAGGGACAATCTTCAATAGTTTAGCAGAGAGAATTAGTACAAAATCAGAATTCTATAATTTTATATCAGCAGCAACAAACCCTAGATCAACAAAGTCAATCTTGGTGAAACGAGTCGAAATTGACCTCCAATATGCTTGGTCAATTTCCGGTCAACTAGCTCTCGAACAACTTGAAGAAACAACCCTTGAACAACCCCCAAAACACAGTCAAACTGCTGCCCAAAACTAGGGCAGTCAACGCTGGTCAAACCTGTGGACAGACTACCTCGATTTTTGTGCCAAAACTTGCGGCTTGCTTAGGAGAGGCAGCCACACCAAAACCGCACCCTTGATGAGTCAACGCTTGGTCAACGCAGGTCAAAGAGGCCTTCAACAACTTCTGCGTCCTCCTTTCAGCATCCTCCTTGCCCTAATGCATCCTCCTTCCCATGTGTGAGCTGCTCCTTGTATAGCCCAAAGCTAAGGAGAGAGAGAGAAGAATGAGTGAGATGAGATGATGAGAAAATGAATCAACCTCTTGTATTTATATGATTTACTAGGCATGTGTGCCACACATTTAACTGCTGGCCAACCTTGACAATTTGTCAAGTAAATACAAATAAATTCATATCTCCATAAATACTTGTCGGAATTGGTTGATCTTTAGATCAATCCTACACCTTTCGACAAGAGGAATCTAGGAAAAATATCAGCTGCCATAAATGAGGTGACCCACATGGAGTTTGGCCCTAGTTGCCAATTTGAACATGTTCCCTACACATGAAGCTTAGAGAATGTCAGTCAACCGAGAAGCACATATAATCTAGAACTTCAACATGGGATTTAGCAAATAGACTAACAAATAAACGACTTTGAGAGTGTATTCCTACTGGGTGACAATGCTGCTTCAAGGCCTACTATAACAAAGAAACTCAAAGCAATGCACATAAAACTATTATACCTCAAATTTGGAGCCAATCCTCCACACAAATCAACACACCATGTAGCCTCCAAAGCCTTTATTATTTCAACAATTATGGAATAGTGCAATAACGACAATTCCCCAAGCTCTTCCAAGCTTCAATACTAGCTTGAACAAGAGGAGAAATTAGAATGCTTTAGTTTATATCAAAAGAGGGAGGAGATCCCAAAGCAAGTTCGTGGATCCAAAGATGGAATGTCAATCCCAAAGATGAGCATGAGTTTCCAAGTGTGCCAACGCAGCTTCAAGTGGGCAATGAATAGGCCAAGTGGAAGGAAAGCTTAGGGGATGAGGAAGTAAGGAGGGAGTGAAATCCCTCACAACTAATAGCTTAACTTAACCTTACTCCACTTCAAACGCAGCCTCAATTGAGTCCAAAACTCGGCCCTCATAAATGAGACAACTCGGCCTCCATGTGGGCCTTTAACTGTAGCAACTAGGAGCCAACTTGATCCTTGACTCAAGCTTCTTAATTCGACCCTTTCACACACACTTGAGTGCTCACTCACCTCACCTCAGGTAGTTGAGAGACTTTGTTCAATTGGAACATGTTTCTGACATGTTCCGAGTTATTTAATACAATGTTGAAAATATTGGTATCGGCAAAATATTGGCGAGGGTCTAGAAAACATCTTATCGACAATATCAGCAAACATAAAAATGCATAATATATTCATATTATATATTATTATTTTTTATTATTTTTATTTTTATTATTTATTTATATTTATTTATTTATTTTTTTTGTCAGATTTTAAACATATAAAGCAATAACAACATGAAATAAACACATTGGCACATAAATATGAAGAAAACATTGATATATATGATGCCAAATAGAAATGATACATCAAAGGCGATACCAAATCTTGTTGACCCCTGATAATTGTCCAATCAAAGACTCAAATGTGGAGAACCAATACAAAATAACATCACATATATAAAATTATCGCATCATCATGGGTTATATGTAGCAAAACAAATAAAACTAGCAGTTATCTATCTGAAATCACTGCCCTCTCCCCCTTTTATGGGAAAACATGATGGGCTATTTGCCAGGCCAGCCCCTAGTAGTAGAAGGCCCTGGCCCTGCCTCTGCACCTAATGTCAAATAATGAGTGCTAGGTATGGAGTTGTGCTCTCATATATCTATAGTAGATGGTGTTGATGTTGATGCTCCCACAGTGTCCTCCTCCTCCGAGTGCTGCTCCTCCCTCGAGTCCTCCTCCTCTTACTGCCTCTGTTGTAATGGATCATTTGGCTCTAACCATGAAGGTGACTCCTCCAAGATGGGCTTCTCAGACTCCACCCTCCACTAAGACAATACATCAATATTTTCTAAGGAATGGTATCTAGATCCATTGGTGCTTCTATTTGCCTCACTCGAAATCGGATGTTGTAATGCACATACACTAAATCATTGAGGCATGCGAACTCCAACCTGTAAGAGTGTAAAAAAACTAATGAGTCTTGACTTTTGACTCTTGACACTTGAAGGTCATAAATTAAAAATAAAAAATTATAATGTAGTTGCTCAACTAAAGGCTGGAGCTCAAAGTTATACTTGTTGCGCTTTTTTGCGTGTATTTTCTCAAATACACTCCAATTGCGCTCACACCCTGAAGAGCTACATGTTTGGCTCAAGATTCTTATGGCCAATTTCTGCAAATTTGGTGCCCTTGCACCATAGCTTTGCCACCAAATATCCACAACAAAATAAAGAAATAAAAATTCAAAAACTTAAAACATAATTAAACTTTCTATTAAAGGTACATAATTGAATTTAAAAAAAATAGGATTATAAGTAAGGAAATTCTAAATTGAAAATTCTAATTTCTAATGAGTCATGACTTGTCACTTACGTGGCATGAAGAGGGTCCTTTCCCTAATAGTATCATCAAAGCCAAATAGGCCAACACAATCCCGATAAAACTGTATCTTGCGATTGATTTTGCTACGAAGCTCAGGATCAGGTACCATCCTATGAATACAAGAATGGAGCCCTTCCATCACCTCACCATCAAAATCAATGGCGCATTTGTATGAAAATGCGAGGTTGAGGAAGAGTGTTGCTGCATGAATGGGTCGATGAAGCATCCCTGCTCACCGACTATCAATCACATCCCATAACATCATATGCCTATCAAGGCCAGCAGAACCCTTGTCTGCATAATAAGAATGAATGGCCTCCTTGGCCCTATCCATGGCCTCATACAAATAAGCCATTGCAGACTTCTCCCCATTTACCAATCTGAAAAACCTTTACTATAGGTTCACTAATTGAGCATGCTTCCTCTACACCATGCCAAAACGTCTCAGAGTACACCAATTTTGCAATGGCTTTCCCATCATGTCTCTTGCTGTATCTACAATTACGCTGGTCATCGGATACAAACATTTGCTTCAACTCGAATTGACATCGAAGCAAAGATTGAAGAGTAATAAAGTTTGAGGCAAAACATGTGATTGCAGGACGCCGCAACTCCTTGTTTCTAGTGAACTTTCTCATGAGGCTAAGAACAAAAGCATGGCTATAAATAAACTTGGGGACGCTCCTAGCCATGTCAACCACCTCCTTGATGAAGGAGAGTTTCCCCATATCCTCAAGCAGCAAATTGAGACAATATGCTGCACACGGAGTCCAGATAATGTGCAATGCCTCTCCATAAGCATCTTGCCGGCAGACACATAATTAACTGCATTGTCTATTATGACTTGCACCACATTCTGCACACCAATCTCCCGAATGAACCCATCTAACAACTCACATATCGTTGCTGCATCTTTGATATGTTCTGATGCATCCACTGATTTAATAAACATGGTACCTTTAGGACAATGTACCAAGAAATTTAGGAGGGTCCTACCCTTCCTATCTGTCCAACCATCAGACATCACTGTGCATCCAGTAACTTCCCACGTTTTTTTCAACTCCGCTAATCTAGAGTTGATGTCCTGCTTTTCTGCTTGAAGAATTGGCCCCCACAACTCCTCATATGTGGCACTTTTGTACCCTAGCCCACAAAAACAATAGCATCACACATTGGCTGCTAAAATGGATTGGTCTTGGTGGTGCTGAGAGGTAAGTGGCTCCAAAAAAGACACCTCCCCATGACTCTATTTACTTCTTGCTTCTCCTTTTTTTTAACAAGTGATTTTATGCCAGGTTGTGATCCATGTCTTGTTCATGGAACAAAAAATGATGACCTCGCACTAGTAGTAGCAGGTGATGCTGTGGAGCCCCTCCCACTACCCTTAGCATCAAAATCAGGAGAAGATGTCTCGAAAGATCTACCTGCACGTTCAACCTTGTTTCTTTCTGTCTCTTCCTTCTTTCTATCTTTTTCATCAATTGCCTCGAGCTTTTTGTATAAGCTCTGGACTAGAAACTGTACAAATTCCAACATCATGTCCAGTGAGTCTAGCCAGATGGTATTTCAATCGTGTAACCACCCCTGTCATCCTGGTCCCACATAATTTGCATGTAAGATATGCCCGATTTGTCCCACCATCAGGCTCCCCATAGTCCCAAAATGGGTCCAAGGCTTTTGGCATATTTGAATTTTGTAGTGAGCTAACTCAAATGTAGGGCACCAAAAAAAAAATTTGGAATTAATAAGTAATAACCACCTCATTTTACAAAATAATTTTTTTGCTACATTATTTGCAATGTGAATTCAATAAAAACCATAAATGATAATAAGAGGGTGCATTTGAAAGTTAAAAAAAAATGGAGTTTGCTGTCCAAATATGGAGAAAACCCTTGCATTTTCTCATGGGCATGAAAATCATAGCAAATGGAAAAAAAACAAGCAAAATGTTTGTAGGCAAATAGACAAGCAAGAATAATCCTAAAACTATCAAAAAAATTCATTAACATAGGGGTTTATTTGAAGTTTGAACATACTTGTTAATGGAAGAAATGAAATTGTCTCATTGTTCTTCAATCTTAGATCAACAAAATTTTTGTTGTTGATGGCGATAATGGCTATTCAACACTCAAATCCTCCTTGGCAGCAAGCACATAGCTCTCCCCTTCCTTCTCCAGCGATCAGAAATGAAGATGAATGAAAAAAACAGGGGATATTTTGTCTCCCCGAAAATATCGTGATATTTGCGAATATCGGCGATATTGTCAACACTCATTTAATATCTTGATTTTTATGTCTTTTTCCTCACTTTTTGAGTAAAAGTGATTTTTCATGAGGAAAAATTAATATTTCGACCCAAAAGTGGGCACTAAGGTAATGTTGGTACTCTAAAGATGAAAACCAAGTACTCACATGCCATACAACATTTCCTAGCACCACATTTTTATTTGTTACATAAATTTTAATTAAAAATTCCCATTCTACGGGAGATTTTTAATTATTAAAAAATCCTACTAAAGCCTAATGCAATTATGTGAGATTCAAGATAATGCCTAACATGGTAATATACATTGACCCTAGACTTAGAAAACACACTCAAGGCCTAGCTATTAAGACACATTCTAGCTTTGGAGGATGTTTGTGGAAAAACTTAATTAATTATTTATTGCTAAAAAGAAAAAATAATTAATTAAGTGAAAAAAACACTCTGGAACAAATTCCTTTGTAACTAGGTCCCAAGGGGCTAAATATTTTACATAATTTTATCATGCTAGAAACAATTTTTACAACTCCCCCATGGGTTATAAAATTTGCATAGAGAAAGAAGAGAGAAGAGGGGAAAAATTGCCTTGCAGGAATTTTGGACTTGAAAATTTGACTAGTGCCTTGTCCAATGGGCAGGAGTCCTCCTTTATTTGCTAGGTACAACTGAGCAGGTAACACCATGGACCAAGATTCTTGGCGAGATAAAGCTGGTCAAGCATCGAAACTTTTACAGTTGTGACAAAGAAATTCATGGCCCTATTTGCAGTCTCTCTCTCTCTCTCTCAGCTCTTCTTTTTCTTTCGCATATTATTCTCACAAGGGTTCATAATTTTCCTTCTTGATACCTTCCCCAATGTAGGATTACAGTTTATATGTTTTGTGTTTGCCTATAACAAGAAGATATGACATTATTGATCTTAGCCTTAAGGTAAGATTGGATTATATCTGATCTGATTTGGAAATACTTCACAAAATCAGTGCTGCACTGTTGTAGTTTTTTTTCATTTTATCAATATCAGTTGAATGTGTTGAAGAATAGTTGCTTCTACAAGGATATTACTCATGTGGATTAACTTCTAGGAACTCTTTCAAAGCCATATTTTCAATAAATGATTATAGCATATTTAATATCTATTTCCGTTTTGCTTTCTATTCAATGTATCAAAACTTTTGACATTATTTTGGCTTTCATGTTCGGCTCACCATTACTTTCTAAAGCACCAGCAAAATGAAAGGGGAATATAAAGGGATTATCATCGGAATTTCCATAGGTGTGGCCATTGGAGCAGTGCTAGCTACTTGGATCCTCCTATGCATGAGATTACGTAGGAAACGCGCGAAAGTCCAAGTTACTGGCAATGAGCAGAGGGGCTTGTCTCTTCCTATACGTTTTAACGCTGCAGATTCTAGCACAGTGCTATCAGATTCGACATTTGGGGGCCATGATTCAGTAGAAATAATTAAACGGACTGGGTTTTTTTCGTGGTTTGCAAGGTCAGAAAGGAACTTGCTTGCAACAGCTTCTGGAATTCCAAGATATCCCTTCAGGTATATCTCTTTCTCTCTCTCAGGGGGGAAATGGACATGAGGTTTGAATCTTTGCCCAGTTGGAGCTTGTAGTTGTAAATGGCCTAAGTATCCAACAAGTAATCATGATATTCAATATCTAGCTCGATAATATTGCATGATATGTTGAACCTTTATTTATAAACTCCTTACAATATTCATTAAGCTAGGAACTTACTGACTTTAGTTTCACACTAAGTTAGAGTTAGTCGTTGTGATCCTTATTGCTTTTGAAATAATTTCTCCTTTTTCATTTTTTATTGTTACAAGTCATAATCAGTTAGTTTCACGTTCAGTGTAGATTGTGAACTATCTTCAAGGGATCGTCCACATTATTTTGAATGTAATCTTCTGATTTATATGGATTTTGAAAGAAAGATCATGTTTTACTACTTTTTTATTCTTGGCATAATTTTTATCACTGTAAGTATC
The DNA here is from genome assembly GCA_000404065.3 of Pinus taeda. Taxonomy (NCBI): domain Eukaryota; kingdom Viridiplantae; phylum Streptophyta; class Pinopsida; order Pinales; family Pinaceae; genus Pinus; species Pinus taeda. The sequence goes on along the minus strand of APFE030561290.1, from coordinate 85,818 downwards.
CTCTGAGTTGCCACCTAATAGCCTTGTGAAATTCAAGAGTGTATGAATTTATTTATGGAATGAGAAATTTTGCTTCAAATGTGAACAGCTCCATCTTTAAATATTACTTTAAGAATGTCCCTTCAGGATTATATGTTTGTATCTAAGGTGCAAAATAAAGAAAGCAATATGGTGGGGAAATAACAGGTTATGACTTTGGAAAAATCAGCAGAGCCATAAGACATTGAGATTTAGTGACCACTCCATCTAGTTTATTACAGAAACACTAGATTATCAGTTTCATAGCATAAAGCCCAATCACCATTTACACATCCCGTTCAGGGTGAATTGCATATAAATATTCAGGATATTTATACGAACATTTAGAATAAGAATACACATCTTTGGGTGCTACCCTATGGCAGGTATTAAAATCTAGAAATTAGACTAGTTCGGCTTGAGTGATATATGATTTAGGGGCCTGTTGACAGTTCGAAGCGTGATTTTCTTGGCTTTGATTAGTACAGACAGGCTTACATCTTATTTGACGTTTTTTTATAAGCTTGCATAATATATCTAGAAGTTCTAAATACTTGAAGAAATTATTTTCTGAAAAGGGTAACCATCTATGCATATTTTAATGAAACATCGTTGGATGTTGATATTTAATTGATTCTAGCTCTTTCAATTTATCTGTTGCGTCTTAAACCCTCTCTTCTAGAGATAAAGTCCAAAATCTCCAGTAAGGACTTAGAGGAACTAAGAGGAACTAAGAGGGAAGGCTCCTGTCACCTCACCAATCCTCTTTACACTTGGGATGGCTCTGATCCAACTCAAGGGGGGCTCTCCTATCATAGGATTTGCTAGAATTTTAGGCATTTAGACAGTAAGTTCAAAGGTGAAATGAAGTGTAAAGAAAAACAGCTTTTTACGAGTTGAGTAAATACATTGAATGGTTGGAATGAAGATCAGTGTCTAATCATTGGACACATGGGGTCAAAACAAAGCTCACATGGGAAGTTATCCTAATGATAGAAAAAAGAGCAACATGGCTGAAAAGTACAAGCTAATTAAACCCCTTCCTTGCTGTCCCAAATTGCAGAAATATAACCAAGGATATTACAAGAATAGATAACTTCCAACACTCGTGAAGATTATTGCTATTACAAATAATACATATGTGCAATCCTAAAGTAGAGAGTGATGCAATCATATTCAATACTCCGTTGGTAACATAAATGAAAATGTAAGGAGTATACTGATTTTGTACTCTGTCTGCATATGTCAAGATAATTCAAATGCATCCAATAGATATTGCATTAAACTCCAAGGCTTTTATCGCGAACCCAACCACAAAAGTGAAGGAGAGAGCAAACCCTTATATATGTTTGAGCTCAATTCCTTCTACAATAAAGAAATATTTTTCTTATTTTGTTTTCCAAAGGAAAATACTAAAAATGCTACAAAAGATTACAATAATTCTTGAGTGGGTGAACTAAGACCAAAATGTTGTAATGTCCCCAAATATTGGATTACCTTGTGAGGTGATTAGGAGGGATTTCCAGAGCTTGTGTTAGCCTAGTCATAGGAGCGAGATTACTCCATTGGTGGGCCCAGCGGGTTTTAGAGGAGTTTTATGGGTCCGAATGGGATCGCTTACCATATTTCATCATCAGGATCAGTTCTGCATGGTTCACTCTTGGTTCCGTTGCATTTCGATGATTCCCGTAAAACAAAGTTATTAACGGGCATATTTTAATTAATTTCACGTAAGGTGTTGATTCGGGTTAATTACTTGGAGAAACACCTTAGTGTAATAGCTCGTTGGAATTGGGGTGAAAAAATATACATGATAGGATGATGAAAAGGGGATTTGGGTGGCCAGTGTGTGACTATGGAGGCGAATTAAGCATTTTCCGAGATTAAAAGTGGCTTTAATTAGTTAATAAAAGTCACTTTATTAATTAAGAAAAGTGCTTTTATCATTTAGTTGGAGGGAAAAAGTAAAAAGGGCGACAAAAGAGTCAAGTGGGTTATAGAAAGGGGAAATGAGGGGGTCTCTTCTCATTCGAGCATTTTGTCACTGGAGAGTTAGAATCCTTGGAGAGATCTTGGAGAAGAGACTTGGGTTTTGGAAACGCTATGTCTAGTTGCTAAATTTGGTGTTGAAACCATACACCCTGGCTAGTTTGGGGAGTGAGATCATTTAGATTTCGCCATTGTGCTTCATTGGAGAAGAATATTTGTGGAAGATAAAGGAGGTAACAATGCTACTAGTTGATTTTATCTTCTAACATTGGGCTTTCTTTATATTTATTGCAGGCTGAGTTCATTGAGAGCCAAATGAGAGTCACATTCTTGAGGGCTAAACATGACCATAAATCCTAGGGTGGAGATTCTTGTGGAAGAGAGCCAAGTTCAGTGTTGTTGTAAGGGCCAAGTTTTGGTATAGAGGCAGAGTTTAACAAGGAGTCGAACAGCTGCCTAAGGGAGGCCAAATCCCTCTTTGGGAGTATCCATTCGAGCTGCTGTTTGTGGGAGGCAATTCGGGGATGAGTCTATTAGTCATTGGGACAAGCTACAACAAGCCTTCTGGAAGCATGAATTGCTGGTCAAATGAACTGTATATATCGCATATTTGTGGGCTGATATTTCTGTGGGAAAAGGTCAAGTTCAAAGTCATTCTGGGACTGTATTTCTAAAGATTTCTATTGCTGGAGCTGCCAACAAAGGACTGATATATTGAAGTATATATTGCTAAAGTTAATCACAGAAATTTGAAGTGAGGCTGAGTAAGAAAGAGGAGGTTGATTGGCAGCTAATTTAGAGTCTGGTATAGATAGCCTTTGCACACGGATATTTCTATGTGAAAGGGGGACGAGCTACAGTCATCTTGAAGCTTATTTCCATTAATATTGTATTACTGGAACCATGTCATAAAGCCCTCAATGGATTGAAGTTCACATTGCTGAGTTCTTCCCAGGTTCCTCTACTTCTTTTGCTCACTGTGTATTCTTGTGCCACGCTAATAAAATGACAGTCTATGTTCAAGTTATGGTTATGCAGACTGGTATGGGTAATATATGAATTTCTGGGTTTAGTCCTAAGCACATAATGTTGTTCCAAAGTATTTCTTTGGCATGCGTTAGCCACTGTGCATGTTCATTTAAATTTAAAACTGAGAAAATGCACCTACAACCATGTCTACAAGATGTTTGACAAAACTCCTCATTGAGAAAAACTATTAAACTCATAAAGTTTATTGGAAAAGTTGAGATATCCCTAATAGGTATCTTATAGTGGTATCAGAGCATGTTCTTGGACAGATGTTGGGTTTAAACTTTAAAGGACAACTTATAACAAGGGAAAAGTGCTTCCAATTCAATAACAACTGTTTGCCCAAAAATTTGAAGATTATGACAAAACCTTTGTAAAGATGATAGAGCACATGGAAATATGGGTGTCATCAAAAGTAGCAAATAAAAAAAGGAATAGTAATTCCAAAGATGAAAAGGTATTTAAGGACTAGGTAGCAAGGATTGAAAGTAGCCCATAGGAGAATAATAGTTCAAATAAGGACATGAGAAAAGTATTAACTCATACAGAAGAGTCAACTCTTGTAGTTGAAGGTGAATGCCATGACCAAACCTCCCAGGATGAATTGGGAAAAGCCATACCCATTGAAGATGAAGCTAGCGCAGATTGTTAAAATTGGCAACTAGGGCCAAACTCCATGTGGATCACCTTATTTGTGACTACTGATATTTTTCCTAGATTCCTCTCATCAAGAGGTGTAGGATTGATCTAAAGATCATCCGATTTTGATAAGTATTTATGGAGGTATGAATTTATTTTGATTATGGAAAAATTGTCAAAGTTGGCGAGCAACTTATGTAGGCTCAGAAGCCCAACAATCATTTCTATTCAACCTCAACGTTTTGCATATAAATACAAGGAGCATTCTCCTCATTTGGACACTTATTCATCACACACTTGGGATGTCTTTGGGTTTCAGTAGGAGGAGAGATCCTAAGGGATAACGCTGCCCTGATCCAGAGGGCAGAAAGCCAGAACTGTCGGAAAAGCCGGAATTGTTGGAAATGTCAGAACTGCTAGAACTGCCAGAAGAGCCGGAAAAGCCGGAAAATACGGAACTGTCGGAAAATACAGAACTGTCAGAAAAGCCGGAACTGTCGGAATAGCCGGAAAAGCCAGAAAAGCCGAAAAAGCCGGAACTGTCAGAACTACCGGAAGAGTTGGAAAAGTCGGAATTGTCAGAAGAGCCAGAATTGCCAGAAAAGCTGGAACTCCTGGAAAAGCCGGAAAAGCCGAAATTGCTGGAAGAGCCGGAAAAGCTGGAACTGCCGGAACTGCCGGAAGAGCTGGAACTATCGGAAGAGTCGAAAAAGCCGGAATTGCTGGAAAAGTCGGAAAAGCCGAAATTGCTGGAAAAGCCAGAATTGCCGGAACAACGGAGCATTTGTCTTTGAAGGAGAGCAGCATGCAAGGGACAACTAACTAACATTCGGACAACTGTATGGTACTTAGCAGCAAATACACCAAGCATGCAATGTTACAACTAGCATGCAAGGGACAACTAGCATACATCAACAAGCATGCTAAGGACAACAAGCATTCTAGGGACAACAAGCAAGCAAGGGACAACAAGCAAGCAAAGTGCAGCCAACACATAGGTTAGGATGGCAAGATGGTGCAACAATGGCACATAATGCAATATAGTGATGGGTACAGTCATGATTAATAAAGCGTGATGGGATGCAACATAGTGATGATGGGTGCAGCATGGTGCAGCGCGGTGAGGTGCAACATGATGACGAAATGCAGCACAATGATAGGTGAAGGAGTCACCTTAGAGAATCAGTTGAAGCAACAATGCTTCAACTGATCTCATGTATCATCTTTTTAGAGATGATCTATGCTCTTATCTAGATAAGTCAAAGTGTTGACTTCTGTTGTAAACGTACTATCTCTCTCTCTCTCTTTGCTGAACTATTGAAGAACATATAAGAAGAATTGATCAAGGGTTTCTCCACATTGGGGTTTGTCCCTGGCTAGCGCCACATCTTGTGTCCTTTTGCCTTGGCTTGTCTTTTGCGATTTATATTTATGTTCTATTTGCAGTTTACTTTAACGCTGATGTGATTGCTAATCTGGAACAGATATTGAGCTAACTATGAAAATTGAAATAAATTGCTCTAGCATAGAACATACCTAAAATTAACACAGATTCATCCGAACATATTGGTACAAGGGTTTTAGAAGAAGGAGAGTTAGAAATGGCGACATAATGCCTTTCGTCACTTAGTGAGATTGTTGAGTTAGATGACGAGTAGAAAGAAAATCATGAGGTTACAACAAATGATGACGATCCCCAAGAGGTGTGCAAAGATGATAATACACAGGTTGTCAGCAGTGCAAACCCAGGCCCGTCAGTTGATGAAATAAATGTTGCTCATAAGCCTACTTGTGCCCATAACTTGGAAAATCAATTGAAGATGAATACAAACAAGATTATGGCAACCATAGGGCAATATGATGATACATAGGCATTGGTGGAAGATTATTGTTGGAGGGTCTAGTGGCACATGACAGTTTGGGAGGAGAGCCTTCACTTGCGGATTTTCAGACTCTCAGAAAGGCATTGGTAGAGATGAAATCTAACTACCTACACCTTCTCTCGGACAAAAATCACCTACTCATGCTTACTGAGATATATCATGATGTGCTAGTAGGGAAAGAGGAGGAAGTTGATAGAATTACACTTGAGCTTGAGACCACCTAGGAGTCTTTGAAGAGGACTTAGATGGCCCTTCAAGAATTGGAGTTGCAAGTTGAGCAACTTTGTATGGGGTTGAGTTGTGGACACTCTTCAACCTCCATGCCAAACAATTAGTTAACTATGGAAACCATCACAGAAGAGGATGTTCGGGGCACTCATGATTTGATAGAGGAGCCTCATGTGATAGTTGGAGCACAAGCAACACCCAGATGAATTGGAATTTGCAGAGAGGTATGTCCAAGAGATTCCTGATTATGCACCCATGGGATGTGGAGACAGATATATTTCAAACGAAGATACATACATCTGGGATTTAGGTTCAGTTGACACGAGTGGAGTGGACACTGGAAGCCGAGGTTGGCATTGGGATCGAAGTGGGGCTTTGCATCGTATACCAGAGGTGCAGGATGAATATGGCATTGGTGGCATGGTTGACCCAATGGACGAACACATACATTCTTTAGGGGAGTCTCAGCCAACAGTAGCGGCCATTCGGTTCATGAGCAAACTCTGGGAGACGTCTTGGCACATTTTTTGTGTTCAGGGTCATGGGAAGGAGTTACTTAGATGGGAAGGCATTGGTATGCCACCAGGAAGGGTAATGTATGGAGATAATGAACTTCCATTGATGTATCGGGCACACGAGCCATCAAGGATCGACACAACAGTGACATCCCCACTAGCATGTGAGGAGCTATGCCATTGAGGTCTTCTAGGACAGATGAGGAGAAATGACTTACATCATGGTGGGTTCATTAACAGAGTGGCAGATACATTAACACATGCTCGATACTAGACAATAAAGGGTGGTATGGTAGTAGGTAGTGGTATCCAATGGTGCATAGAGATATGCTCTGGAGTGCAATATTATGTAGAGGAGTGCAGGGATACATGGTTGTATGTAGTAGTGTATGATGTTGCATAACAGGATTTTGGAGTGTGGCCTCTAGAGAGATCTCTTGACAGGGATGTAGGCATACCGTTGGGTTTAGCTTACCCAGGATCGATGAGGGTACATATGAGCATCTCTTGATCATATCCCTAGGGACTCATACACCTATCTCTCTTTCGTATTGCTTACAATCACAAAGGATTTGGTTGTTGTCCCTTGATGCTCTTGTCACAAGTAGTAGGACGTTGGAGGTTCACTTGAGACAGTTGGATGGGACAGGGTGCATCAAGAGAGAGATTTCCCAGCTGTGGCATATGGTCAGGATGTGAGTTGGTAGAAGTAGGTTTGGGGATGGCCTGATTTACTACAGAGATAACATAGGTTCCGCCCCTGAGCTCACACTTAGGGAGGCGCATGACGCACTTTGGGCAAGACATTCCGAGGTAGTTTATGAGCATGAGATACAACAGATGGTAAACCTCTCTTATAAGAGGGTGTCTAGACACCAGGTAATATTGGGGTGCATCATTAGGTTTATCTGGGTAATTTGGTGGGAGTAGGGTGGCTTAGCAAGCACCGAGTTGATTATCGATACATGGTGTATCTCTGTTGAGTGCATGCAGGGATCAGAGGGGAGGCATGGATGGGTTCCAACAGTTAGAAGTACTTCGCTGCAACAGTCAGTTATGATTAGAGTGGCGCAGTCGCAGCATGGATGTCTCCTTTTGAGATCAACATGGGACCATTGCATTACAGGTCTTGATAGCTCATCTACCATTATGGATGAGCTGGCCTTTATAGGGGAAGATCTCTTAGATCTTCTGTTGGATTTCAATTTGATGGATGACGTTTCACTTCTCAGTGATTCGTTGATGGCATCAAAGGAAGAGGTAGTGGTTAGTTCATGTGGGCGAGGACATTTTTCAACAGGACTTGGATTGTACTTTTAAGAGTTCACTCATGAGGTACATGGGATTGGTCTCTTGGTAGAGCAACTTCTTGAGGAGTTGATCATAATTTTGCATTTTCAAGACGCTCTACTTATTGGCAGTATGTAGGTCTCTGGTGTTTATTCCTTCTTGGAGAGTAAGTGGAGCGAGAGATGCTTCATGATGATTAGGATGGTTTGGGACCTTGGTATTCGCTTGGATTAGCTTGTGGAGTGGCAACATGCGATGGCATTGCTTGAGGACAAGCAATTTTGTGGAGGGGAGATTGTAATATCCCTACATATTGGATTACCTTGTGAGGTGATTTGGAGGGATTTCCAGAGCTTGTGTTAGCCCATTCATAGGAGTGAGATTACTCCATTGGTGGGCTGACAGGGTTTTAGAGGAGTTTTATCGGTCAAACTGGGATTGCTTACCATATTTCATCATTAGGATTAGTTCCGCACGATTGGCTCTTGGTTCTATTGCATTCCGACGATTCTCGTAAAACAAAGTTATTAAGGGGCATATTTTAATTAATTTCAATTAAGATGTTCTTTTGGGCTAATTACTTGGAGAAACACCTTAGTGTAATAGCTTGTTGGAATCAGGGCAAAAAGATCTACAGGGAAGGATGATGAAAAGGGGCTTTGGATTTCTAGTGTGACCATGGAGGTGAATTAAGCATTTTCCAACGTTAAAAGTGGCTTTAATTAGTTAGTAAAAGTCACTTTATTAAGTAAGAAAGGCAACGTGCATTTATCATTTAATGGGGGGAAAAGGTAAAAGGGTGGCGAAAGAGTTAAGTGAGTTATGAAAAAGGGAAATGAGGGGGTCTCTCCTCATTCGAGCATTTTGTCACTAGAGAATTAGAATTCTTGGAGAGCTCTTGGTGAAGAGTCTAGGGTTTTGGAAACCCTACGCCTAGTTGCTAGTTTCGGTGTTGAAACCATACACCCTAACTAGTTTGGGGAGTGAGATCATTCAGATTTTGCCATTGTGCTTCATTGGAGAAGAAAATTTGTGGAAGATAAAGGAGGTAACAATGTTACTAGTTTATTTTATCTTCTAACATAGGTCTTTCAACATATTTATTGCAGACCAAGTTCATTGGAGGTGGAGAGCCAAATTAGAGTCACATTCTGAGGGCCAAACATTGCGATAAATCCAAGGTCGAGATTCTTGTGGAAGAGAGCCAAGTTGAATGTTGTTGTAAAGGCCAAGTTCTGGTATAGAGACAAAGTTTAACAAGGGGTCGAATAATTGCCTAAGGGAGGTCGAATCCCTCATTGGGAGTATCCATTCGAGCGACTGTTCGTGGGAGGCAATTCTGGGATGAGTTTATTAGTCATTGGGACAAGCTACAACCGGCCTTCTTGAAGTATACATCATATCCCTTATCTTGTAATTGAGAGACAGAAATAAAATTCATTCCCATACTTGGCACATGCAGTACATTTGTGGCTCAAAGACTATCTCCGGTGTCTGTCTGGAATATAACGGTTCCTTTTGCTACTGGGGTGCACTTTGTTTTGTTACCATTGTTACTTGGGAGCGGGAGCGAAAATGGGTGTGGGAGCAACATTTTCAAAAGCTCCCGGTTTGGGAGCGAATCCCAGAGCGTTTTTTATATAATATATACATTTTTTATATTTTTATATTTTGATACATATGTCAACAAAAACATGTAGAATTATGAATTAGATATAAAAAACATAAAAAAACATAGATTGAACCATATAACAACAATAATCTAGAAGTTATAATCTTCATCAACCACGTCCACAAGTTAGTAACATAGTAACATACAACATATTGAGTCTCGTGATTCATCGATCTTAAAGTTTCAAGCTTTCAAAATTCAATATATAACATGTATCATCATTGATCACCAAAGTTGTACTTGTAAGCTAAGTGTAACCATTACAACAAATAATATCTAACAAATGAAATGTATGTTATAAAATGAAATGAAACAACTTTCAACTTTCATGAAGCATCATATTCATTAATTCATTACTAATGAGTTATAATTGCCAACTTCAAACTTAAATTGTCATATATTGTTTAAAAAAATATCATAATAAATATGAAAGAGTCAATAGTTATAAAAACTACTAGAAACTAGAAAAGACAAGTAGATTTATTATCTATTGCTTATGCTTGGGCCTCTTGCCACTATGAGAAATGTCTAGTTTTTTAGTCTTGTTGGAAAATCAGGATCTTTGTCATTAATATCACCCTCTAAGTATTAATATCCAGAGGCATCTTTGTCATTACCTCTGTGTTTGTATAGGGATCTTTTTCATTAATATCACCCTCTAAGCATTAACATAAGATAGAAAAAACATAGCATGTCAAGTCAATATTTTGTTTGAGTGATGCGTACATTTTTAGGAGGGTCATGATAGAGGAGTTCGACAACCAATGTCACTAACATCAAGCTACATAGAGGGATTGGCGCTCTTGGTTAAATACGAGTTCCATACCCTAATACATGACAAAACTCAATGGAAACATTGCAATCCTGAAATCCTGAAAAACTGATAAGTTTGCTGGATTTTGAATGAAATCTAAAATTCTACTTTCTCCATATGAAATCCAATGAGGTTGGAACCAGTCTCAAACATCCTGAGTCATTTCATGGTAATGTCAAAAATTTAAGTAAAAGGATGAAAATGAAGATCAAGGAGAATGCCACTTTTATTTTAAGAATTTAACATTACCATGAATCACATATCAATACTAGAGCCATAGGCTTGATCATTAAGTTGCCCCACTCAAAACTTATTTGTTTTTTTGAAAAAAATTGCATTTGGAACATTATTGCAAAAAAGGCTAAACGCTCCCGAAAAGGTAGGGAGCGTTTTTTGTTTAGGGAGCGCGCTCCCGAGTCGCTCCTGCCCGGAGCGCGGATTGGGAGCGGGATCGGGGTGGGGGGGGGGCTCCCCTGCAAGACTGTTTGTTACCCATTGTGATTTGAAAGTTCATTTGTTCCTCATGATAGCTCGAGAAATATTCTCGTTCACCAGTCATATGAGCTGAAGCCCCGCTATCAATGTACCAGTCCTCGGCTGATTCAGAACTTGATAGGCAAGCAAACTCCTCTTCCAGCCTGGAAGCTAATTCAGAAATATTCTGATTCCTACTGTTCTCCATACCCTTTTTCTTTGCTTCCATCTTGCCTAAACCTTGCTCTAATACCATGTGAAAATTTGCTGCAATAATTGATTTATTTCTCCTATTTATTTATGATAAGTTATTTACCAATACTTTAGTAAATACCAAAATAAATTCAGTTGCAGACTTCACACACTAGAACTGAAATTTAAATGACAAGAGAAACATCAACATATGAACGATCACATTGACAATTGTTTTTGAACAATCGTCCCCGAAAAATCCCAATGTGGGAAAACCAGTGCAGCAAATCTGAGGATTCTTATTATTGGTATTAAATATCTGAATACAATCTAGGATGCTCATCTAGCAATCCTTTACAGAGAAAATACTGGCGGAAAATTTGAGTGAGTTTTACCTCACTTCACCTGACAGAATTCTGGCTGATCTGACACAAGATTGGCTAACCTCGGCTATTTCTATGTTGGCCCTGTGTAGGCCCCGCGTTAGCCTTTCAGGCTCTGCGTCAGCCCTTTGTCACCTTCTCTGCCCTCTGCGTCAGCTCTCTCGACTGTTCCCGATAGTTTCAGGTAGTTCCGAAAGTTCCGGCTATTCCGGTAGTTCTAGATTTTGTGTGATAGGCAAATTTTCTGCTCTGCGTTGGCCCTCCTGCGTCAGGACCGCATGGGCCCAAACTGGCCCAACTCTCTCGGCTACTGCGCTGCCTCTCTGCAAGCTCTCGCCTCTTCTTTGTTCTCTATTTCCTGAAAAGTCCATCTTCGGGATTCTCTCTGCCCCTCAGCTGCAAGATCTCCCCAATCGATTTTCCTCCTTAGAACTTCTCACCTCAGAAAATTGATTTCCTCAATCTCTCCGTGTATTTCCAAATGAACCCTAGGCCTCCATTTTATACTTTTCCTGTTGACTCTTCAACGACCGAGATTAAGTCTCTAATCAACGGCTAAGATTAAAATATAACTTGATCTGCCTTCTAAATCATTCTCACCCATATTTTGATTAATACCCATTAATATTTTAATTTCCCTAAGTTTAAACTTAGGAACTCCATTAAAAATATTAATTATTTTAATAAAATACAATTCGGATAGTATTTCACCAAACAGTTTCTGGGTTCATTAGAACTGATGTCCCTTAGCCTCTCCACCAATTTTCAAGGCTGGAGCACTTCCAATGCTACTAAAAACTAATACTATCTAGGGCACATCATCGGGGTGGGCGGTGTTAGAGTACATGAGGAGAAGATTAGGGTTATCCAGGATTGGCCAGAGCCCCCGAATTTGGCCAAGCTGAGGGACTTCTTAGGCATTTTCACCTATTACATGAAGTTCGTGAAGGGCTTCTCCCAATTAGTAGCACCCCTCACAAACTTGACAAAGAAAAGAGCTTTCGAGTGGATCACTACAGTGCAGGAGGCATTTGACTGCCTCAAGGAGGTCATGAATAGTTTTCTGGTGTTGGCACTTCCTGACTTCACTTAGCCTTTTGTGTTGGAGTGTGATGCATCAGGAGTGGGTGTGCACTGTGGGGGCCGTGTTGATGCAGGGAGGGCACTTGATAGCTTTCGAGAGTCGGAAGCTACTGCCCCATGAGCTATTGTACTCCATCTATGTTAAGGAGATGTTGGCCATCATGCATGCGTTGGCCAAGTTCAGGTAGTATTTGGTGGGGAACAGGTTTAAAGTCAAGACAGGTCACAACAGCCTCAGGGTCTTCTTGGAGCAGAAACAATTGCACGAGAGGCAGCATAAGTGGGTTAACAAGCTGCAAGCATATGACTTTGACATTGAGTATGTCAAAGGGAAGCACAACGTAGTGGTTGATGCGTTGTCCAGGAGGCCAGCCACTCTTTCCTTGATAAGCATTGCCCTGTATTGGAGGGTGCAGTTACTAGTGGAGTGCTCCAAGGACCGGTTCACGTGTGAGGTCCTTGATGGGTTGGTGACATATGACTAGTATCGGGTGATGAACAAGGTGATCTACTATCGAGACCAGATTTACTTGGTACCCAACTCCCCACTGAGGGAGAAGATTCTATAGGCTACCCAAGATTCACCATTAGCGGGGCACCAAGGGTTCACAAAGACATACCGGGCCATTAGAGAGCGCTTTGCGTGGAAGGGCCTGAAGGATGATGTTCTGAGGCATATCCAAGAGTGTGACACATGCCAACGGAACAAGGGAGAGCAGACACACCCCGCAAGCCTATTGTAGTGCTCCCTATTCCGGTGGGTAAATGGGAGAGCATATCGATGGTTTCATTACCGAGCTGCCCACAGTATAGGGCAAAGATTGCATCTATGCAGTGGTGGACTGCTTGATGAAGTATTCTCACTTCTTCTCCATCCCAACTCGGTAGTCAGCCTCACAGGTGGCCGAATTGTTCTTCAAGGAGGTGTTTTGGCTACATGGTCTCCCAAAGACCATCGTCAATTACTGTGACAACTGATTCATGGGTAGATTTTGGTAGGAGCTATTCTGGTTGGTGGGTACTGAGCTCACCTCGAGTACCAGTTACCACCCTCAGACAGATGGGCAGACAAAGATAGTTAACAAGTGATTGGAGGGATACTTGCATAACTATGTGATAGGTTAGCAGAGAGCGTGGATACAGTGGCTACACTTGGGTGAATACTGCTACAACACTACGCACCACATGTCCATAGGTATGTCATCATTCCGAGCTTTGTATGGTTATGATGTATTGTCTTTCGCTGACATTATGTTTGGAGACAGCAGGGCCCCAAGGGCCAAGGACTCGATATAGGAGAGCTAAGATATTTTGAGGACTCTGAAAGACAATATGTAGATGGCCCAAAACCAACAAAGGATTTATGCAAATAGGGGTAGAGTTGAGAGGTAGTTCGAAGTAGGGGACTTGGTGTTCTTGAGGCTCCAATTGTACAGGCAGTCTACACTCAAACAAAAGGGGGCCGAGAAGCTCAAACCTCGCTTCTATCGACCATATCCTGTCACTAGGAGGGTGGGGGAGGTAGCATATGAGCTGGAGCTACCCCCAGGGAATCGAGTGCTCAACGTCTTTCATGTGTCTTGCCTGAAAAGGGCACTGGGACAACAGGTTACAACAACTACAGTGTTACCCCCTATGGACGATGAGGGGCATTTGGTGTTGGATCCAGAGGCCATTTTGGATACCAGGGAGAGGCATTTGCGTATCAGAGTCATTAGGGAGTGATGGAGGAATCTACTAGATGAGGATGCCCCCTGGGAGGGGGAACAGATACTTCAACATCCTTTGTTGTAGTTGCTTGAGGACAAGCAACATTTTGGCGGGGAGGACTGTGATATTCCTACTTAGTATTTTACTAAGTAAATATAAATTTTGCTCAATTTTGGTTTATTACATGGGTACACTTAGGAGAAGGGGGCTTAGAGGACCCACATTTGATTTTTGGCGTAGGAGGCACTTCAACATTAGAGTTAGATGAAATATTGCGTCCTTGGTGGAGCGTGGGGGCCACCACAAGGGAATTTCGACCCACATGGAGAGTACGCTCTCATTTGAGCGTATTTGGTGTGGGAAATTCGATGTGGGCCCACATGGATTCTCATTTGGCTCATTCATTTATCGTTTCAGAATTTGTCTCTTGACATAGCATGCTTGAGCAGTGAGCCAAGTCCACATGTGTTGTTCAACACATGGGTGTTTCCTAACGGAGATCCTAGCCCTTGCTTCAGTGGACTTCGAGTGCTAGCCCTAGGAGGGAGTTCTACTTAGTCCCAAATCGTACTAGCAGCAGTGAGGTCATACTACAACAAAGAGGAAGCTACAACAGTGCAAGGATTGTGTAGTCTTGGGTAGAGACACTCCGGGAGGTTGAGGAGTGAGTGGTGTTTGAGGTGGAAACTTGGAGGGAAGGCCTGGGGAACCTTCTAACAGGGATTGCAAGCATTTGGAGCATTTAACAACATATTCTATAGGTGGGTCGATTTGCCCAGCAGCACAGCCACTCAAGCCAAAGAGAGTCAGATTTCCGGGGTCAAGCTTTGGCCAAATTCTTCGTGGGTTATTTTGGGTTTATTGGGGAGAGGTCAGGATTAATTTCCCGGAATTTTCAGAGCAATGGAGGGGGCCCTAGCAGCAGATCCTTTCTGGCAGCAACCCATTTATGGGCATCTGCAGTGTAGTACTTGGGCAGCATAGCAACAGTTTTGGAGGAGGGTGTCTCACTTGTTATTTTGGGCTTTGCTAGCTTGCCTAGAGCCAGCCCAGGTGCACTCATTCCAGCACCTATTTGTACGCCTCCTTGCATTAATAAAAAGAGTACACAACGCAGTTTTTGGGTGTTAATTTGTGGACTGATTGCTTGTTATTGTTTCATGGTGTTTTTGTCTATTTTGCTTTGCATATTTACTATTAATTTCCTTAGGGATATTACACCCGGTTTCTGCCACACTTCTAATGCCAAGAAGTAATGCATCAAACCTAGATCCTTCCTCTCAAACTCAGAGGTCAACTCCCTCTTACATTGATCAATGAGATTTTCTGCTTTGATACCATGTTGATTTTCTACTGCTAATTAGACAAGCACAATTTTCTGCAACTGATAATGACTTCCAATGATATATGATATTACTTGAACACACTCCAGAACATCATAGGTAATTACACAGAAAATTCAACTGGTCAAACATTGATTGTCTCAGAAATTTGACTCAGAAACTTCGAGACCTCTTCCTTAGATTACTTCCCACATGTGTGTGAGAGAGCAAAATGTGAGTGATGATTGAATGAGTAATTGAGAAGTTCAAGTGTCTTTTAAGTTTTTATAGTGATATCAGGGTGCCCAAAGAGGCACGTCTCTTTGCAAATTAAAATTAAAATTAAATTAAATTTTCTTTTTTCTAAATCGCCGGGGAATACCTCCTGCAGCTACTCAAAGATCAACATGAATTAGGTTATTATCCACCCATTTAGTGTTTGACTTTGTTAAATTGCTCCTCCATAATTTATGTGATTCTTTGCATAAATTTAGGTAGAAGTTAAAAATAAATATGCAGTACATTCTTTATATTTCGGTAATTAAACATATTTACCAGGAATTACTGCCCACCTAAATTTATGCAAAGAAATGCAATTCATTGCATAAATTTAGGTAGGAGTAAAAGTAAATGTTGTACATAAATATTGTATGATAATGTTGAACTTGATGATATTGACTCTTTTTGATTATATGACTTGTGGCCTAGGTGGAAAGGCCCTACTCACTCAAGTAGGTGTGTCTCGACTCTCGATGCTTGGTGATGATGTAAAAATCACATTTAGAACTATAATACATCGAGATGAAGCTTGATTGTGCACTGATATTGTCATCTATGTTCTCAATGAATCAATATCATGCTATTTGAATAGTTGTATCATATATATCAATTCTATGTAAATTGTTTTAAGCTTTTAGAATTTTTGATTTTATAGATAATGTTGCATATTTTTACAATTTTTAATAGTGCTGTTTGCAACTGATGACTTTTCTTCAACCTTATACCTGCTTGAGAAACTGAAACAGTTTCCAGGTCTCAGGTGACTTCGCTGTTTGGAGATGCATATAGGCTGTTTCCTCAGAACATAATACCTGCTGCTTGTAAAAGATTTTTAGGAAAATATTTATGAACTCAATGCATAAGAACTTTATTTTAGCAATGGCTACTTTCTAAGTTCCTATTTCTTATTGGATCAGTTTCAATGGTTCTTTTCTTATTTTCGGTCATGCGTTTTCAGAGATCTCCAGAAGGCTACACATAATTTTACAACGGTACTCGGTCAGGGTGCATTTGGTCCAGTTTACAAGGCTACAATGGCCACTGGTGAAACCGTAGCTGTGAAAGTTCTTGCAATGAATTCTAAGCAGGGGGAGAGGGAGTTCCAAACAGAGGTACTGATACCCTTCATGAAATGGATTTTGTAGTTTTGTAACAGTTTTAACTGTACATAAGATTGCCATTTATATGCATATCTGATACCTTAAGGTGATGGGGTTCCTTGCAGGTTTTACTTATACCACTAGTGTAGAACAAGCTTTTTAAATTTTTGTAAAATACAGTTTGAAATGTGTAACTGATCAAATTGGCAATATAGAAATGGAGATTAGATGATATAACATCTTAATAATCATAAAGAGTTTTCTTATTAAGGAAATCAATTGTCAAAAATTAAAATATTATAGTTATGTGATAGGACAAGTCATCAAATTGGGAGAACACTGCAGCTGTCTTTTGCCTCTAGGGGCCTAAATAAGAGATGGCATCTTGTGTCTAGGGTTAAAGATTGTACTTGCTACACGGGCTTCAAAGCATCAGACTAAATGAAGTTTCTTATCGCTTTTTGGTGACATCCTTCTAGATTTGTGGCTGGATGTACATCAGCCAAGGCCTGTTGCACTGGTGATGTTTCGAACATATGTTTGTTACTAGATTTGACACTCACATCAGTATTGTTTCTGCACACTTTCAGGAAATCATAAACCATGAAACCAAGCACTGACCAACTGAACACATAACGTGTTTAGGAATATTATAATGCAGAGCATCAAAGGACTGGAACATGACTGAATTTATTCATTCTGTTTGTTTCTTTAAATAGACATGAATAACACAGAGACAAGCACCATCATTTGTTTTATCTATATGTTATGTTCAAATTTGATCAGTTCTTAAGAATGCTCATAAATTCACATCGTCATCTCTTGGGATGAATCTGTTGGATCTATACAAGTTGGAAAATTAGTAACTCTTCTAAAAAGGTCTACACCTATGTTGCACGAAACTTCAAGGAACCCGACATTTTGGGCTGTACCCATACCCGAAACTCCAAAACTTGACCGAAACTCAACTATCATGTAATCATCTATTAGAGGTAATATAGACTTGTTTCTCCTTCTAAATTGTCATCTATGGGTCTTATTCCCTTTTTTCTTGTAAGATAATGTGTTATTCACTTATATATATATATATATGACGTTTCGGATGACGTTTCAACTGATGTTTCCATTTCTGGGAGGTGACGTTTCTAAACGTACCGTTTCGGAAACTTTGAAATGTTTCGGTGTTTCGTGCAACTTAGGTCTACACCATACTGAGAAATATGTGAGATTTTTTTCTAAATTATGAAAATATGGTGGGGTGCTTTATGAATATGTTATCCTAATGATTTTTCTCTCTCTCTCTCTTTTAAAGAGTGTGCATCTTGTATCAAAGTGAAGAACAAAAAGATTGCATCATGTATCAACTTAGGGGTCTAGAGCCTGTTCTGATTTCCTTCCTCTCCCAGCATAGATAAAAAAGGCCAACATGTCAACCTTAGTCACCAGTACCAATGAGTCTATATGATTCCTAAAGAAGCATATCCTGGCTGAAATCTAAGTTTCTACTTCTGCTTTAAAGGGAAACAGCTTCTGTAAATGAATCGCAAAGGAATCTCCATTGGATCTTCGCCCTGCACCTTCTCCACAATTATTGTGATCCTTTGAGGCAAATGCAATGCCAGATCTCTCTGCAATGTGCTCTAATGATTAATCATCCAAAAAAGGGCTCCCAGTGCTGCTCCTCTTTATTGAAGATTGAACAGGGCTGACATAGAGGAGAAACTTTTATGATGCTCAGTTCTAGATGCTTTTGCCGCATTGCATCTTCAAAGATCATGTATCACTGTCTCCTCTTTTTTGTAAACACAAAGTCTATTCAACAACTCAGTGAAGTATAGCCTGTTCTTAACTTCTACGCTGTGTAATAGCCATCTCACCAAGCGCTGTGAACTTGAAGGCTTTTTTAGTCTTCTTGACAGACTGACATCTTTTGATCAATCAGTCCTTGATGTCTTGAGTTCTCCATATTCTATTGAACCTCTCTGCTAGTTGTTCTTTTGGCCTAATTTTCTCATTAAATCATTTAATATTGTAGCAGAAGAAGGTTTCTTATAACTCCAATGCTAACAATATAGGTTGTTTAGCATCAGAGTGAAATTAACTAAATTGGTCTTAGGTATTTAATATGATAACTCAAAAGAAGCATTCTTATAGGTGTTAGTTTTTGTAGCATCGGAGGTGTTCTAGTCTCGAAACTTGGTGGAAAGGCTAAAACACATGAGATCTACAAAACTTAGAAATCGTTTATGAAAATTCCACCTAGAGATAACTCAATTAGATTATTAGCTGATTTTTAAATATTTCCTAAATATAAATTTAGGGTATACTGTTAATTAATCAGAATTAATTGACATAAGGTGAGAATCATCTAGAATCTCACATGGATCGACATGGAATTAATATGGGCCTTTGATTAAGTTCTAAGCTTAGTCGTTGGTGCTTCGACAGAGGATTATAAGAAGAAGTCAAGGGGTAGATGGAGGATACATTTGTGGGGTTTTATTTCCTTAGAGAAGTTCGATTTTCCAGAGAGCTAGCAGTGCTGAAAGAGTTCGAGCTTCAGTAGGGAAGTAGAGACAGAGAGGGGTAGGGACAGTGAGTCTAGAGGAAAGCATTTCCAGATCTGGAGAGTCAACTACAGGAGGTCATATTTCTCAGTGAGGCTGTGCAATGTTGATTTGGGGTAGCATCGGATGTGCGTTAGCCATGAAAATTGGTGGAGAGGCTAAAGCACATGAGATCTCCAAGACCCATAAATGGTTTGGATAGATTGTAGCCAGTTTGGGATATATTAAAATAATTAATATTTTTAATGGAGTTCCTAAGTCTAAACTTAGGAAAAATAAAATATTAATGGGTATTAATATAAAACTGGGTTAGAAGGTTCCAAAAGTCATGGATCAAGCCAAATCTAATGTTAGCTGTTGATTAGAGATTGAATCTCGGTCGTTAAAGGACTAACGAGAAAAGTATAAGAAGAGGCTTGAGGGTTAGTTGGAAGATACACCAAAGTGATCAGTGATTTGTTTTGCTAGAGCAGGGTTGCTAAGCAAATTCGAATCAGTGATCAATAGCGAGGGGTAGCGAGTATTGGACAGTGAGGCAGAGGTAGTGCCGAGAGACCAGCATAGAGGTAGAGAGCGAGAAGCAGTAGCCAGAGCAGGCCACGCAGAGCCCAACAGAGATAACGCAGAGGCTAGAGGGACTGCGTCATCCAAGTAGAGGCAGCTGGAGTGACGCAGAGAGTCCCAGAGGCTGTGCAGTGCCTCAGAGGGCTGACGCAGAGGCCAGAAGGGTCAACACAGAGCTTCAGAGTCGCTGGAGAGGGTTTCGTGGGATAGGTTTTTTGAATACCTGTTTCTGAATAGAGAGGTATTGCTACAGTTATTTTTCTCTATCGGGTGAGCCAGTTTGGCACCCAGTTGTACTCAAGGAAATACTGCATAATAATATACCCTCAGAATAGCTGCGTTGGTTTTCCCGCATTGGGTTTTTCCAGGGACACTTGTCCAAAAATAACGGTGTCACTTGTGTGTTTATTTTCTTTTAGCTGTTAATCTGTAGCTGTTGTGACTGTATTGTGTTTATTTTGGTATTTAAATGTTTTAAATAACTTGTTCGAAATTAACAAGTAGAAGAAATAAACCAAAAGAATATAGATTAAATTTCTAACGAATAGACTTAGAAATTTCAACATGGTATCAAAGCGTGGTTGCAGATCACAACAGAGCTGAAGGCGTCAGCTAAGCAGAGCATTTGCAACAGAATCTGTTGTCCCGAGTGATAGAGCTGATCCCTGCAGAAAGTGATAGAAGAAGGGTTGACGTAGAGGGACTACGTCATCAGTCTGGGTCAGAGAGAGGCCAACGCAGAGGTTGAGGAGGGCAGAAAGAGGCTCACGCAGAGCCACGTAGAGACCAGGAGGGTTAATGCAGTTCGCTGAGGGAGTTGTTTTGCCATTTTCGGGATTGCACAGAGCCTAGAGGTTCAGTCCTTCAGTTGCTGGGGCATAGGAAGCTGTGGGCAGTTTGCAAGAGCAAAGTTGGTGGGGTATTGTGGACAGAACAATACCTAACAGGGCAAGACCAAGGTATAGTGAGTTGCTACCGAGGCAGATTTCTAGCTAAGGAGTCCGGATCAGTGTTGCAGTTGCATAGACGATTAGAGAGGGGCAACTTGACTATTGGCAGAAGGATTTCCAGAAGGGAAATCGGGACTCAAAGGGAGTCTAGCAGAGAACTTCCAGACGTGAAGTAGAGAGACTCAACAGGAGTTGAACAGAGAACTTCCAGGCGGGAAGTAGAGAGACTCGGAGGAGTCGACAAAGAAGAACAGAGAGATGGCCATGAATGGGTTGAGGGATCAGGATGGACTGGACAGAGTGTCCAACTTTGTGGTTTAGAAGGCCAGGATCCTGTCCACTCTAGACAAACATCGCATCAAGGCCTTGACCTTAAGAACAGTGGCGATCCCAGTTGACCTAGCTAAAAATGAGAAGTATGAGGAGGCAATGGCCAGGGCGAAATGCATCATTCTTGATGGGGTCAAGGATCATGTGGTCCAACATATTGCCAAGAAGAATACGGCAAATGAGATGTGGGAAGCCCTGAAGAAATTATACCAGCATACTTCTGTGTAGAGGAAGATGTTACTTGAGAATCAGCTGCGATCATACTAGATGCAGAAGGAGGAGCAGATAGATCACTTCCTTGGTCGGTTGAAGGAGATCCGGGGCCATCTGACTTCCACAGGGGCCATGTCGGATGAGATGTTGGTGAGGACCGCACTTAATGCAGTTCCCAAGGAGTGGGAGACATTTGTCCAGAGCATACTGGGCAGGGCGTATCTTCCAGATTGGGAAGAATTGTGGGCGGCTCTTTGCCAAGAGGAGATCAGGCGGTTGAGCATGATGGGAAGTAGTGGCAAGGGAGTCAGGATCAAGAAAGAAGAGGAAGAGGATGCAACTCTGGCATCTGCGGGAAAGCAGAAGAAGAGCAAGAAGAAAGACCTCTCCAAGGTCAAGTGCTTCCATTGTGGGGAACTGGGTCATTATGTGAACCAGTGTCTGAGGAAGAAGAGTAAGGGAGAGGCTTCTGTCTCTAAGGCAGTGCCAACAAAGGCAAAGAAGGAGGTCGAGGAGGATGACAATTGTGCCATGAGTGCTCATGTACCTCTAGAGAAGAGGTGGGGAGACATTGAGTTGTAGTCAGACGGACTAAAAGCGATGAGGGGCAGGATCCTTGAGGTACCCAACCTTGCTACGGGAGCCCCGAAGAGAGAGTAGCAGGACTGGCGGATGTGGGTAGAGACGGATGCGGATGGAGCCGCAGAGAGTGCTACAGTGTAGGAGTCCTCGGGTAGCACGAGGTTAGCAAGATGAAACAATGCGAGAGGCACGAGAGTGTTACAACAGTGCAGGGTGGCACAAAGAGGGTTGCAGTGGTGTGAGACGCAGGGAGTTGTTGCAGCAACGCAAAGGTAAGTAGAGGGAGCACTTGATAGCGACAGAGAGAGCTTCAACATTGGGAGTGTTTCAAGCCTGACAGGGATGTTAGAAGTTGGGTGGATCGGTTACTTCTTAGTAACTGAGTTGCAGTATGCAGTAGCACGATGTAGCACGATGAGAGGAGGTTGCAGTGCAGATGCAGTGTTGGGAGAAAGGACCAGCAACAACATGGAGGTAGAGGGAGCTGTTATACGGATGCAGCAGTGGCAGTGGTAGAGCCATGGGCAGAAGTACAGGATGCAATAGTGCAGAGGATGTTGGGCGGGGAGGCCTAGCTTCAGCACAGGTACTGGTGCCGTATAATTAGAGTGATGCTTAGTGTGGAGTATTACTAACGCACAGTCTTCGCTAAGAGGGAGTGTTGATTTGGGGTAGCATCGGATGTGCTCTAGCCATGAAAATTGGTGGAGAGGCTAAAGCACATGAGATCTCTAAGACCTAGAAATGGTTTGGACAGATTGTACTCGGTTTGGGAGATATTAAAATAATTAAATTTTTTAATGGAGTTACTAAGTCTAAACTTAGGAAAAATAAAATATTAATGGGTATTAAAATAAATCTGGGTTAGAAGGTTCCGAAAGTCATGGATCAAGCCAAATCTAATCTTAGTCATTGATTAGAGATTTAATCTTGGTCGTTAAAGGACCAACGAGAAAAGTATAAGAAGAGGCTTGAGGGTTAGTTGGAAGATACACCATAGTGATCAGTGATTCCTTTTGCTAGAGTGGGGTTGCTAAGCAAAGTCCAATCAATGATCAGTAGCGAGGGGCAGTGAGTACTGGACTGAGAGGTAGAGATAGTGCAGAGAGACCAACGCATAAGCAGGGAGCGAGAAGCAGCTGCCAGAGCAGGTCACACAGAGCCCAACAGAGACAACACAGAGGCCAGAGGGACTGCATCATCCACGCAGAGGGTAGCTGGAGTGACGCAGAGGGTCCCAGAGGCTATGCAGTGCCTTAGAGGGCTGACGCATAGGCCAAAAGGGCCAACGCAGAGCTGCAGAGTCGTTGGAGAGGGTTTTGTGGGACAGGTTTTCTGAATACCTGTTTCTGAATAGAGAGATATTGCTGCCAGTTATTTTCCTTTGTCGGGTGAGCCAGTTTGGCACCCAGTGGTACTCAAGGAAATACTGCATAATAATATACCCTTAGAATAGCTGCACTATTTTTCCCGCATTGGGTTTTTCCGGGTACATTTGTCCAAAAATAACGGTGTCACTTGTGTGTTTGTTTTCATTCAGCTGTTGATCTGTAGCTATTGTGACTGTATTGTGCTTATTTAGGTATTTAAATGTTTTAGATAACTTGTTCGAAATTAACAAGTAGAAGAAATAAACCAGAAGGATACAGATTAAATTTCTAACGAATAGACTTAGAAATTTCAATATGCAGTCCTAGCGCAAAAGCTTCAGGGGCAGAAGGTCGATTTAGCTAGACAGAGGGTCGATTCAGTGGCTAGAGGCTGGGAAGACTTTCTGAAGGTGTCAACAAGTCATTCTTAGGGCCGGATTCGGCAGATGGCTTGATCAGTTGCAGTTTTAGGCAGATTGTCTTCGTGCCTGCGCAGATTTGACGCAGGGGTTTTGTGGAGCTAGATCAGTGTCGAGTGAGACAAAATTTGTCTCACTAATTTTTGTGGCCAATTTTTCCTGTAGTGGATTGCCAATTTGTGCATCCATATTGTACTTAGAATTTCACTGTTGCATAATAATAAAATACCTCAACTGTTGCAGTGATTTTCCCAAATTGGGTTTTTTTGGGGACATTTGTTCAAAAATAACTGTGTCAATTTTGATGTGTGCGTTCTAGCATATTTCTCAGTTCCCAACTCTATTTTCTTCCGCAATTTATTGGTGAAAATCACAGTGTGAATTATTTGATATTTTTCATAGTAGATAAATTGTATTTGGTATTTGTCCAGAGCATCTTGGGCAGAGATACCTAAGTGGGATAGGATGTGGTCCGATCTACAACAAGAAGAGTTGAGGAGGGCTCTATTAAAGAGTACCATCAGCGGCAACAACAACAAGGGACTGAAGAGTGAGGAGGAGAATGTGGCCCTAGCATTGGAGGGTCCCAGTTAGGGGCAAGGGGGAGCAAAAGAAGAAGGACCTGTCAAAAGTCAAGTGCTTCAAGTGTGGTGAGTCCATTCACTACAACACGCAGTGTCCTCTTAGGAAGAAGGACAAGTAGGAGAAGCAAGACCAGGCAACCATGTTTGCTGAGATTGACAAGTTGTCCTCTAGGCTGGGGGAAGAGTTTTCCATGTTTGCAGCCATACCTCTAGGAGAGAGGTGGGGCGACTTGGCGCTGTAGACCCAAAGATTGCAGAGATAGGGCAGGGAACATTGAGGAGTCCACCTCATGTATCATCACATGGCTACAGGGGCGCACAATATTTAGGAGCAAGATGGGTCAGTGTCAGAGATGCAGTCAAATTCCAGAGTGACATTTGTAGACTAGTAGCAGTCAGGTGCTGGGGAGAGCAGTGCAGAGTTGGCAGCAGTGTAGAGTGGCACACTGCAGAGTTAGCAACAACGTAGATTCCTTGGTGGACAGTGTCATGGTTAGTATCAGTCAGATGCTCAGGAGACAGATGCATCCTACTGAACACAATTGATTCAGTATTTTGGATGCTTCTCAGTTGCAACAACAATCAAGAGGGAGTTGCAGTGAAAATGCAGAGTTGCAGCAGCACAGATGCAACATCAGAGTTTCGTAATGGTTGATGAACAATGATTGAAGGAATAACAAAGTGACTAAGGGAACACCACAGTGACTGAAGAAACAACACAAGGACTGAGGAACTAGCACTGTGATTGAGGGAGTAGCGCAGTCATTTCCAATAGAGTTTATTGTCAGACATCAATAGCGTGATAGAGGGTGGTACAGAGGTAGGGTGTTGTTACTGAATGTGCAGCACTAGAGAGAACACCTTCCTTGCTAAGAGGGAGTGTTAGTTTTTGTAGCATCGAAGGTGTCTAGCCTCAAAATTTGGTGGAGAGGCTAAAACACATGAGATCTCCAAACCCATAAATCGTTTCCGGAAATTCAACCTAGATCTGGCTCAATTAGATTATTAGTCGATTTTTAAATATTTTCTAATTATAAACTTTTAGGGAATATGGTTAATTAATCAAACTTAATTGAGATAAGGTGAGAATCATCTAGAAAATCATATGATCGACAAGGACTTAATCTGGACCCTTGATTAAGTTCTAATCTTGGCCGTTGGTGCTCCAACAAAGGATTATAAGAAGAAGTCGATTGGTAGATGGAGGAGACACTTGTGGGGTTCGATTTCCTTAAAGAAGTTTGATTGTCCAGAGAGTCAGCAGTGCCGGAAGAACTCGAGCTTCAGTAGGGAAGTAGAGACAAAGAGGGGTAGGGACAGTGAGTATGGAGGAAAGTATTCCTAGATCTGGAGAGTCAACTACAAGAGGTCGTATTTCATAGTGAGGTTGCACAGTCCTAGTGTAGAAGATTCATAGGTAGAAGATTGATTTAGCCAGACAGAGGGTCGATTCAGTCGCTGGAGGTCGGGAGGATTTCAAAAGGTGTCAGCCAGTGATTCTCAGAGGCTGGATTGGGCAAACGACTTGATCAGTTGTAGTTCTGGGCAGAGCATCCTAGTGCCCGTGAAATTTGACATAGAGGTTGACGCAAGGGTTTCATGGAGCCCATTCAGAGCTAGTTTTGGAGCTGGATTAGTGCCGAGTGAGACAAAATTTGTCTCACTAATTTTTGTGGCTAGTTTTTCTTGTAGTGGATTGCCAGTTTGTGCATAAATTGGCATCTAGATTGTACTCAAAATTTCACTGTTTCATAATAATAAAAACCCTCAGCTGCTGCACTAGTTTTCCCAAGTTGGATTTTTTCATGGACATCTGTCCAAAAATAATTGTGTTAACTTTGATGCGTGTGCGATAGCATATTTCTCAGTTTCTAGCGCTATTTTCTTCCACAGTTTATTGGTGAAAATCACAGTGAATTATTTGATATTTTTCGTAGTAGATAAATTGTTAAATAAATTAACAATTAGGAAAATAATTTCCAGTTGTTGTGATAGATGAAATTTTCACAATAGGCTATGAAACCACAAGGCCATACCCAATTCGGAAACTTCCAGATATTTCCACATTTTGTGCAATTGAGCTCACAAGAAAGTATCTTTCAGAACAATCGCAATGCCAACCATCTCAAAGTAGGCTTCATAACTCCCCAAATAGTATCTTTTAGAGCAATACTAGTACCAGCAATCTCCAAGCAGGCCTCGAGGAATTTTCAATTTTGATTCAGGTTTTTGGAAATGTTGTACTCAACATATATCGGATTTTTGAGGTGGTGTTCAACATAATTTGAATTTCATCTTTAGGAAAATCAACTACTCTTTAGAATAACAAAAACTCTTAGCCCCGTTGATGGTTCATGGCCAATATGGCACAAAGGTTTGCCATTGATGTCTAGCAAAGGGTTATGAAAACTAGAAAATATATGGAATAAGCACAGGGATTTCTACAAAGTTCTAGTTCAAGGAATGTTTAAATCATTCGTACAGGTGTTATATTAATAATATTTTCATTTCAAGGTAGAGAATTAGAAATATAAACCATCTTGAAGTAGCGAGCATATTGGTGCATGTGATGTTTCTTGAGCTACAAGGACTACTCACTTTGACTTCCTATTTTTGTTTCATTACCAACATGTAGCTATCTGTTAAGAGTACTACAAACTTTAAATACAGTTGTTATATTAATAATTTTGTCATGTCAAGATAGAGAATTAGAAACCATCTTGAATTAGCGTGCATAATGCTATATGTGATGTCTCATTAGCTACAAGGAATACTCACTTTGACTTCGTATTTTTACTTTAATCCCAACATGTGTGCTACTTGTTAAAACTTAAGAGTACCATAGACTTCAAATAATAAACATTAGCATCAGGAATCATATTATTGTTTATTTAATAATTTTTTTCATGCCAAGGTAGAGAATTAGAAACCATCTTGTATTAGCGAGCATATTGGTGCATGTGATGTCTCTTTAGCTACAAGGACTACTCACTTTAAATTCCTAATTTTGTTTCATTTCGAACATGTGTAGCTATCTGTTAAGAGTAATATAAAGTATAAACTTTAAATAATAAACATGAAGTTGTTTGGGGCAATTTTTTTGCACATAATAAATTCCTAGTACGATTGCTATTAAGAAGTAGGTCGCTGAGGAGCTATAGATATTGGACACTAGAGTTAATATTTCCTCGAAAAGTGACTTATGGATGGTTTTGCTCAGTTTAGTTATGTCGTTTTTTTATTGTTTGTAAAAAATGAACTATTCTATTTATAGAGAACTTTGTTCTAGTGGAGCTTCTCTTCACTGATATTTATTATGTATTTATTTTTCAACAATTTTTGCAAAGGAGATTGTGAATCCATTCTCATGCAGAAATATAATAATTGTTACATTTGTACGAAAACAAACTTCACTTGCAACTGTAATATCCCCAATTTCTTTAGCTACGTAGGAGGAATCACAAATTTTGATTAATTTTGCCCTTGGCAGCAATTTTTGACAGTGTGACTTTGGAAGAGGGAAAAATCATATTTTTGGTGGGTTGTGGGGGCCACACACCAAGGGAATATGCACCCCTTAGGAAACACACACTTGTGGGGAGAGAGAGAAAAGAGGAGGGAATCAAACTAGTGGAGAATGGGGCCCACAAGGAAAGAAGGGAGGCAACAAGCATAAATAGGGGGTGAGGGCTAACATTTGGGGCTTTTTGACAATTTGACAATTGAACCATACTATTTGCTTGAGCTTCTTAGCCAAGTCAACATCGTGCTTCTTAGCACAAGGGGATTTCCGGGCGGAAATTCCAACTCCTTTGGTGAACCACGAGTGTCACCCTAGAGGAGCCTTTGGACATATTTGGAGCTATTGTAGGAGCCTTAAAACCAGTTTTGCATTTGGCCAGGACGCTGGGGATAAATTCGCACCACTTAAGAGAGACAGCTACTGTGCGTGCTAATTTTTGGGAATTTCGGGAGTGGTTTGTCTTGTGTTTTGCTGGAGATTTTGGGAGGTTTGTGTTGAGAAATCTAGGGTAAAGCAATATCAAGTGATTTCTCTTCATTAGATAACTGCTTGTGAATGATTTTTACTTTCTTAGATTGGGATCTTCTTTACTTAGGTTATTACTATTCTTCTTCATCAAACAACGACCAATGCATAAACCATAAAGAGACAAGAGACAGAATATAGGCTATCAGCGAGGGCCAAAATCTCTCCTACTTGAGAGGAAAACCAGAACAAATTCTTCTTATTATAGAGACTTCAATTGACGAATACCAAGACCATGACCCTTGACCTATTTGCCTCTCCAAGACCAAGACACAAGTTCCCTTTCATTGCTTCTCTTTCGTGCCCAAGTCAACACTTGGTCCAATTGCTTGCCTTCCTTATACTTCAGATTTTGGTTTCCTTTTTAGACCTGCAACTTCTCAGCTTCCTTCATAAACCCTAGCACGTGTGAGGTATGAGCTTTGGAAACTTGATTCCTTCGCTTTAGGTGGAAACTGCTTAATTGATAACTTGGCTTGATATCTTCCTTGTTATTCATCCAAAATACTCTCTTACTGTGACTGTCATATTTAGGTCTTCTTCCTGCAATAGACGGGGCTATAATATCGCATTTGTGGAGCTTACTTGGCCCAAAAACAATCCCAAATTAATGCCAAAGACTTCACTCTTCCTTCCCTTCTCCTCATTGGTTAGAAGGCTTCTTCTTGTGACCTTCGCACTACTTTCTAGCTTTAGACCTTCATTGAAAATTTGTCTTTGAAATGAGGCCGAACTGCCCTATTTATAGTCGTTGGAGCCTCCATAATAAGCCGACTTGAACAGTGGGTGAGCCGACATGTCTGTTGGAGAAAATTCATTATTTTATTTAAGGCCGAATTGAAGTAGATGATTGAACTTGGTCTTGGAGGGCTATTTGACACTTTCATTGACTCATATACAAATGTAACCTGCCCAAGAAGGGTCCTTCATACATGACATTGACTCTCTTTGACTTTATGTCCAATCCTAAGGGCTCACAATGGGAGCCATTACTAAAACTAAAATTCCTTGCTCATGAAACCCATGAGACAAAAATATTTTATTTTTCTTCTTTACATCAATTACATAAAATCACAATTACACGTCATTATGAAGATTGAACCTAGTTACATTTTTCAACACTCCCTTGGGAGGTATTCATAATGGTACTTGGTCATTCTCAATCTGAAGAATTCCCATAAGAAGAGTCGGATTGGTAACCCATATGTTTAGCATCATATTAACCAACATTGTCACATAGCAAGGCCTTGACTAACAACACTATCTCTCCCTAAGATTTGAGCTCAATGCTGGTGAGACCAATGATGTATAGTCACCCTCATCATTGTCTCTCTCGGAACATACCCCACCTGGGTTCTCAGGGTGTGTTCCACTAGGACTATTCTTATCTTGGATTCCCAGTCCTCAAATAATATAAGTCCTCTACGTCTACTCTTATCTTGGATGCCTTAACTCATCCTCAAAGAGCATCAGATGCCAAATGTTTACCCAATCCTCCATTCTGTCTTCCCAAGTGAAGACAATAGTGATGTGTCTATCTCTCCCTCTTAATTAGGGAGGACATACCTATTCGAATGAAGAAATATACTCATTCCTACAGCTTGGCTTAGGAACTTTTGCTTCCAAGTTTCTACGAAGTAAGAAACTTGTTTCTAGGCTTCCTCTTAACTAGGGACCTATAATAGCTCCTCAGGTGGAGATGATGGGAATCAACTTCTTGAAGAACTCCTCTTCGCGATATCATGAACTTGTCTTCTTTATTCAAGAGTCTTCATGTTTTGGGATCACTTTCATCCATGAGTCAGTCATGTCATTGTTCCTTTCATCGGAAAGCGATCCATCAGTTGATTTTTGGCCTTCCTTCATGCTATGCTCCCTTCTTCATGCCATGTTTCATGAAGGATCTTTCATCCTACTACATGGACATCATAGGTGGAAGATATCCATAGATCTTCCCTTGGCAACTCTGCATTAGCCCTCTAGATATCATTTAAAAATAAAGGAATGATCATTAAATCAAAATTACCTTTGTGATGGTCTTTCATCATGACATCTTCTAGTTTGCATCAACATCCTGCATACACATTGCCACATCTCCCAAAGATATACATTGTCAAGGGTCTCTTTCCTTTTCAAACTTCATCACAGTCTTCATATGTCTCATGGAGATATCTTAGTAAGATATTCTAGTCCTAGGATGTTGATTGATCTTCTAGTCCTAGGATGTTGATTGCCTTTTCCATGGTTGCATATTCCACGATCTCTTCCTACTTTCTTTCTCTCTTCACACATTTCTCTTCCCAATAACTTTTAATCAGAGTTCCTCCAATCACGATCAACCAACTCATATTTCATATGAGGACATATTATGTTGATTTCTCCTAGACAATGTGTGACTTATGTCTTCCTGCATCCTTTCAAAGTGGGATATGCTCTCGGGATAGATCATTCATGATTAACTACAACCATATGACATGACTCTACAATATTGAACACAAGCATACATACCTCATTTTCCTTTATGTCATCCAGACTTTCTTCAACAACTTCCTTGATTGAAAGAACTTCAATACATTGGTCTGCTTCACTTCTTTTGTCATCATACCATCATCCCATGAATTCCACAAGTTGGAAATCTTGATGAAACACTTGCTTCCCCTCTTGATCGGTGAACCTTTCGATGAAGATTCCATTAGAGAATCTTGAAGATCTAGATTATCCCCATCCAGCAGATGTTTCCTTTTGACTGATATATGATGAGCTTTTTCCTAGATGACTTTTTCCTTTCATAAGTGCCACTTATGTTTCCAATGAGTTTCCCAAGAGCTATATCTTTCCATAGTTGACTACCATAGATTTCCATTTCAACCACATCTTTCATGCTTCTCTATGGTGATGTCACGAGCTCTTGCTTTCAATGCTACTATGATGCCATAATGCATCCCATCATTTTTCTTAGTGAATCATGATAGCCATATCTTACAACAGAAGACTTAAGAACAAGATATTTGAAAAGAACTTGGGTGAGGAAGACTATCTCAGTCATAGTAGAGATATCTTACTTCCTCATTCTTGGACTTCTTCTTTTCAGCTTCCTGCACTTCTTCGGTGATATGGGCTTCTTCTCTTCTTCTTGTTATTTTCCTTCTTGATCTTAGGACTATTGATTTTGGGTAGCATTGGATGTGATCTAGCTCTAAAATTTTGTGGAGGGGCTAGAATACATGAGATCTCCAAGACCCATAAATCGTTTGGATAAATTCCACTCGGATTGTGAGTTATTAAAATAATTAATATTTTTAATGCGGTTCCTAAGTTTAAAGTCTGGAAAATAAAAATATTAATGGGTATTAATAAAAATATGGGTGAGAAGCTTCTAAGAGACGAGGATCAAGTTTGTTTTAATCTTAGCCATTGATTAGGGACTTAATCTCGGCCGTTGATTCATCAACAGGAAAAGTATAAGAGGAGGCTTGAGGATCAGTTGGAGAGACACCAAGTTGATCAAATTAATTCGATTTTTCTGGGGTGTGGTTTGCTGAGAAAATCAAACTAGTGATCTCAGTTGCAGTGAGCCCCGGGCAGAAGCAGAGATTTGGATCAGAAAGGAGTTCCGAGCCAAATAGTACTAGGCAGAGAGACATTAGTAGCATTAGAGAGGCAGCGCAGAGGCCTATGCAACCCAGGAAGGGGCTGACGCAGGCCAAGAGGGTCTCTTGCAGTGGCAGTGCATGATATTCATCAGAAGTTCGAGATTTTGTTGGAGAAACGAGGTTTTGAGCCGGGAGGGTTGAACAACAATCTTCCTCCAGCAAATTGATCTAGCAGAAGGGGTGACGTAGTCTCCTAGAGGCAAGCCGCTGGCCCAACCAGTGATTGCGCTGGGATTTCGCAGTGTTTATCGGAGTTAGGACACTCAGTGGATCAATTGTGACTTGGAGAACGAGGTAAACCCTCGTATGTATTTCTTGCTACTGTGATTTCTCTGAAAGGTTAGCTGGTGTGAGAGGCAACCTATTGTACTCAGATTCTGCTTGCTTAATAATACAAACTCTTTATCTGTTGCACCAGTTTTCCCGCATTGGGTTTTTCTGGGGACGTGTTGTCCAAAAATAATGGTGTCCCTTGTGTGTTTGTCTCATCTATTGTTTCAGTTTATGCTCTGTAGGTCAGTGTAGTTTGCAGTAGTGTTTTTCATAATTTTTTATAATTAAATAACTTGTTGAATGAAATAACAAGTAGGAGATGATAAACCAGTGACTGCAGTAGGATTTCTGTTTGTATAGATTCATAAATTTTCACATGGTATCAAAGCAATTGCAGATCATGGGACATTGAAGCCATCAGCTAAGAGATCTAGCAAATCTGTTCTACAGAGGCAGTTGTCTTGAGTGAGAACGTTGTTTCAGAGCCAGAGGAGCAGCTGAAGGAGTGATGCAGTGCCAGAGGAGTAGTTAAAGGAGTGACGTAGTGCCAGAGGACTAACGCAGAAGCTCATGCAGTACCTGCGTCAACTTTCTAAGCTAGGAGGAGGAGACGCAGTAGCTGAGAGGAGCTCATGTTGTGATTGCGTCAGCTCTTTGGGCCAACGTAGAGCCCGAGGGGCTCAGATCAGTCAGTTTCCAGGGCAGTAGGAGCAGTGCAGATTTGATCTATGGTACTGGTGGGATGCTGTTACTGTTGTTGCAGAACTGTGTCTGAGGAGATGAAACTAAGGTAGAGGGAGTCACTACCTTGACGGATTTCTTGCCAAAATAAATCTAAGTCTGGGTTGCTGAGCAACAGTAAAGGAGGATTGGAGAAGGGGTGTTTCAACATTATTTGGTGGGAGGATTTTTGTGAAGGAAATTAGGACTCAGAGGGAGTCTAGAAGGAACTTGTTCCTTAGAGGATTTCTAGTGCCAAAGAAATCCAGATCCAAGTCTTGTTGGGGCAGCAATGAGATTGGGAGAAGAGAACTTGTTCTATACTTGTTTGAGCAAAGATGAAAATAAATGGATTGAGGGATCAGGATAGATTGGATGGAGCATCCAACTTTGTCATCTGGAAGGCTAGGATCCTAGTAGTCTTGGACAAGAATCGCATCAAGGATTATGCCTTTAAAGTAGTTGTTATTTCGATCGATGTTGATCCTCTCAAGAAATACGAAGAGGCTCAAGGAAAGACGAAGTGCATGATCTTGGAGAAGGTCAAGGATCACATGATCCTACATATGGCTGAAAAATAAACGGCAAGGGAAATGTGGGAGGCCTTGACCACCTTGTATGAGGGAACTTTCGTTCAACGGAAGTGTTGTTTGAGAACCAGCTGAGACAATATTAGATGCAGAAGGGAGAAGAAATTGATCCCTTCCTTCTCAGGTTGCAATGGATTTGAGACCAACTGACTTCCGTGGCGTCTACACGAGATCCTGAGTTCATGGTCAGGATTGCCCTGAATGCAGTCACTGAACACTGGGAGACTTTGTTTAGAGCATTTTGGGTAGGGCTTCTCTCCCCCGTTGGGAGGAGATGTGGACAACTCTTTGACAGGGAGAGATTAGGCAGTTAACCAAGGCAGGAAGTAACGACAAAGGAGTTAGAGTCAAGAAGGAGGAAGAGGAGGATGCAGTTCTCACATCAGTAGGACAGCTAGGGTAGCAGAAGAGGAAAAAGAAAGACATAACCAAAGTTAGATGCTTCAAGTGTGGGGAACTGGACATTTCACCACTCAGTGCCCTCGGAAGAAGGCAAGGAAGAGAAGTCTTACTTGGTTGCTCCAGCGAAAGCTGACAAGGAGGATGATGACGAGGATTGTGCCATGAGTGCTCGTGCACCTCTAGAGAAGAGGTGGGGTGACATTGAGCTATAGTAAGGAAGACTACACGAGGGCAAGATCCTTGAGGTGCCCAAACTCTTGGATCACATACGGTTATGGGAGCCCTTAATGACAGTAGTAGAATGACGGGAGACAGTTGGTGCGAGGGATGATGGAGAAACAGTGGCTGAGCTGGAGTGCCAGAATCTGAAGCAGCGCAGTGGAGGTTGCAGTAGTGCGAGAGGCACAAAGAAGATTGCAACAACGCAGTAGCAACAAAGCGTCAGCACAAATTAGCAGCAGAGGTAGCTTCAACATCACGAGGCATCCATACTGACCAGCATGTCAGTTTTTGGGTGAGTTTTTAGTTGCTTACTTCTCAGCAACTAAGTTGCAGTGCAGCAGTTAATAGTGGCAGTGCTATGGGTAGGATGATATAGCATATTGAGAGGGAGTTGCAGTACAGATGCAACAATGACAGTGGCAGTGTCATGGGCAGCAATACAGGTTGCAATAGTGCAGTGGATGAAGGGCAACAGGCCAAGCATCAACAACACAGAGGACCAATGTTGTGGATCAGTGTGATACTTCTATTGGGAAGTATTGCTAGAGCACATTCCTCGCTAAGAGGGACTGTTGATTTTGGATAGCATTGGATGTGCCTCCGAAATTTTGTGGAGGGGCTAGAATACATGAGATCTCCAAGACCTAGAAATTGTTTGGAGAAATTCCACCTGGATTGTGAGTTATTAAAACAATTAATATTTTTATGTTTAAATTTAGGAAAATAAAAATACTAATGGGTATTAATAAAAATATGGGTGAGAAGCTTCTAAGAGACGAGGATCAAGTTTGTTATAATCTTAGCCGTTGATTAGTGACTTAGTCTTGGATGTTGATTCATCAACAGGAAAAGTATAAGAGGAGGCTCGAGGGTTAGTTGGAGATAAACCATGTTGATCAAATCAGTTCGATTTTTCTGGGGCATGGTTTGTAGTGAGAGGGGCAGAAGCAGAGATTTGGATCGGAAAGGAGTTCCGAGTGAAAAGAGGCAACAGTAGCGTTAGAGAGGTAGCACAGAGGCCTACGTAGCTCAGGAAGGGGCTCACGTAGTGCTAACGTAGGCGAAGAGGGTCTCTTGCAGTGGCAACGCAGGATATTCATCAGAAGTTCGAGATTTTGCTGGAGAAGCAAGGTTCTGAGCCGGGAGGGCTGAACAATAGTCTTCCTCGAGCAAATCGATCCATCAGAAGGGGTGACGCAGTCTCCTAGAGGCAAGACACTGGCCCAACCGATGATTGCGTTGGGATTTTGCATTGTTTGTCGGAGTCAGGCCACTCAATGGATCAGTTGTGACTTGGAGAACGAGGTAAACCCTCGTATTTATTTCTTGCTCTCGTGATTTCTCTGAAAGGTTAGCCGGTGTGAAAGGCAACCTATTGTACTCAGATTTTGCTTGCTTAATAATACAAACCCTCTATCTGCTGCACCGGTTTTCTCGCATTGGGTTTTTTCGGGGACGTGTTGTCCAAAAATAACGGTGTCCTTTGTGTGTTTGTCTCATCTATTGTTTCAGTTTATGATCTGTATGTCAGTGTAGTCTGCAGTAGTGTTTTTCATCATTGTTTATAATTAAATAACTTGTTGAATGAAATAACAAGTAGGAGATGATAAACCAGCGACTGCAGTAGGATTTCTATTTGTATAGATTCAGAAATTTTCACAAGGACAATCTCTTTTGTAACGCTCTTATTCTTGACATTCATAGCATTGAGTCTTAGCCATGTTTTCTTGAGAACTATGCTTCTCGAACTTCCCTTTCCTTTTAGTAAATGTTTGACCCCTTTCACTTGGTCCTTCATCACTTTTTGCCTTCAACCTGTTTTCTTCTATCTTGCATAGAAACCACAAGTTGTTGGATGGGATAGAATTTTTCTCCTTATGAGCATTTGATACGAGGTTACCTTGTTCATCAATTAATGCATTTAGAATAATGCAGACCATTTCTTTATCAGATATCATCTCTCCTCGATCTTGCAGTTGAGTTCTTATTTGAGATGCTTTTGAGAGACATGTAGATATCCCTTTGTCCTTTGATACCTTCAACTTGAATAGATCATATCTGAATGATATGACCTTTCTTATCACACTTTCAGAAATAGTTCTACCAACTTATCGTATATCTCTTTTGATGTCTCCAGCTCTACTATATAGGGAATGAGGGGATCTTTGACAGAATCCATAAGAATCTCTTGAGCCCTTAGATCCCTTTCCATGTATTCAGATAGTGCTTGATCTTCAGATGGTTTGGAGACTAATGACTTCATTTTCTTCGAGGACTATGTCTATCCTCCTTTTCCATGCAAGGAAGTTTGATGGCCCAACCAACTTATAGATCTCCTTGCAAAATGAAGTCATTTTACTAGATTAGATTATAGAAGAAAAGATACTTACTTGTCAAGTGAACATGAAATCTTCAACTTGATCCCTTTGATGATGATGATT
This sequence comes from Pinus taeda, assembly GCA_000404065.3. Lineage (NCBI taxonomy): Eukaryota > Viridiplantae > Streptophyta > Pinopsida > Pinales > Pinaceae > Pinus > Pinus taeda. The sequence continues at coordinate 49,270 of APFE030561290.1, read as the reverse complement.
GATGAAGATGTCTTAATTTCTTTTGAATGATCTTCTTCCAGATGAAATCCTTGCTTCAATAAAAAGGAGGTTGCCTTTTTGATGATGACAATGCCTTTTGATCTAACTTCCTTTGGATGAATATTCTTCAAGATATTTCAACATCAAAATGATTGAGAGCGGATCCCATGAATGCTTCTTTGATTGATCTAGGGTTCTTACGTTCTTCAAGATGATGATTTTATCTTGATCTTGAAGTGCTTCTCTTGGATGAATAAACTTCAAGCTACCTTGATTCGAAGATCTCTTCAACTTAATTAGGGTCTTAGTGGTCTTTTGATGATGACTGGAGGTTCCCAAGACTTCCTTTTGATGTAGACCTTTTCTTCAACTTGGGTTTTGTCACTTTCTTGTAGATCTTGACTTCTAGATTCACTTTGATGCCTTCCTTGAGATTTGAACCTTGAGTGTCCCTTGATAAGATGAGCTTCCTTGACTTTGTCACTTTAGCTTTGATTCCATGTTGAGAAATCTAGGGCAAAGTGATATTAAGTGATTTCTCTTCGTTAGATAATTGCTTGTGATGCTTTTTACTTTCTTAGATTATGATCTTCTTTACTTAGGTTATTAGTGTTCTTCTTCATCAAACAACTACCAATACATAAACCATAAAGAGAAAAGAGACAGGATGTAGGCTATTAGCCAGGGCAACCTCTCCTACTTGAGAGGAAAACCCGAACAAATTCTTCTTCTTTATAGAGACTTCAATTGACTAATACTAAGACCATGACCCTTGACCTATTTGCCTTTCTAAGACCAAGGCACAAGTTCCCTTTGACTGCTTCTCTTTTGTGCCCAAGTCAACACTTGGTCCAACTACTTGCCTTCCTTATACTTCAGATTTCGGTTTCCTTTTTAAACCTACAACTTATTGGCTTCCTTTAGAAAGCCTAGCACGTGTGAGGTATCAACTTTGGAACCTTGATTCCCTTCAATTTAGGTGGAGACTGCTTACTTGATAACTTGACTTGATATCTTCCTTGTTCTTCACCCAAAATACTCTCTTACTGTGACTGTCGTATTTCCGTGTTCTTCCTGCAATAGACATGTCTGTAATCCCGCACGTGTGTAGCTTAATTGGCCCACAAATAGTCCCAAATTAATGCCAAAGACCTCACTCTTCCTTCCCTTCTCCTCGCTGGTTATAAGGCTTCTTCTTGATGACCATTGCACTACTTTCTAGCTTCAGACCTTCACCGAAAACCTGTCTCTGAAATGAGGGCGAGCTGCCCTATTTATAGTTGTTGGAGCCTCCTTAATAAGCCGACTTGAACAGTGGGTGTGCCATGTTGGTTGGAGCAAATTCATTATTTTATTTAAGGCCAACTTGAAGTAGATGTTTGAGCTTGGTCTTGGAGGGCTATTTGACACTTTCATTGACTCATATACAAATATAACACACACAAGAAGGGTCCTTCATACATGACATTGACTCTCTTTGACTTTATGACCAATCCTAAGGGCTCACAATGGGAGCCATTACTAAAAATAAAATTCCTTGTTCATGAAACCCATGAGACAAGAATTACAAAAAATAATTTTATTTTTCTTCTTTACAACAATTACATAAAATCACAATTACACGTCATTATGAAGACCGAACCTAGTTAGATTTTTCAATAGTTTGTAGGGATGAGCTTGAGGGATTATCACAGACTGAATTTGTGTCTTTTGGGGCCTTCGCAGGGGCTCACTAGAAGAATTGCGTAAAGGTTGAGGGACAGGAAATATTGGGGAGTTGTGGGCAAGGTCGCAGGGGGGTGCCCACCCCCCCTCAAACTTGCTCCCAAAGCGCACTACACTTGGCTACGATGGCTACACTTGGGTGAATACGCTACAATGCTACGTACCACATGTCCATAGGTATGTCATCTTTCTGAGCTTTGTATGGTTATGATGTATTGTCTTTTGCTGACATTATGTTTGGAGGCAACAGGGCCCCAAGGGCGAGGGACTGGATACAGAAGAGCCAAGACATCTTGAGGGCTCTTAAAGACAACATGCGAATGGCCCAAACCCAGCAGAAGCTTTATGCAGATAGGGGCAGAGTTGAGAGGCAGTTTGAAGTAGGGGACTTGGTATTCTTGAGGTTTCAACCGTACCGACAGTCTACACTCAAACAAAAGGGGGCTGGGAAGCTCAAACCCCGCTTCTATGGACCATATCCTGTCACTCGGAGGGTGGGGGAGGTAACATATGAGTTGGAGCTATCCCCAGGGAGTCGGGTGCACAACATCTTTCATGTGTCTTGCCTGAAAAAGGTATTGGGACAACAGCTACAAAGCTACCCCCTATGGACGATGAGGGGCATTTGGTGTTGGAACCAGAGGCCATTTTAGATACCCAAGGAGAGGCATCTGTGTAACAAGGTCATCAGAGAGTTTTTGATTTGATGGAGGAATTTTCTAGATGAGGATGCCACCTAGGAGGGGGAGCAGATACTCCAAAATCCTTCATTGCAGTTGCTTGAGGACAAGCAACGTTTTGGCGAGGAGGACTGTGATATTCCTACTTAGTATTTTACTAAATAAATATCAATTTTTCTCATTTTTGGTTTATTGCACTACAAAAACAAAATATTGCACATGAGAGAAATAAACACACACACAATTACACCATTGTTTTTGGACCCATGTCCATGGAAAAACCCAACTTGGGAAAATCGGTGCAACAACTAAGGGTTTTATTATTATGCAATATTAATCTGAGTACAAATCTCTAGATGCCCAAACTAGCAAAGAGGTAGTGAGTAAAATCTCACACTGTCACTGGCGATCCGAATCTAATCTAGGATCTCGATGGTTAGCCCCACGTTGCCTCTGTGCAACCTCTGCATTAGCCTATGCAGATTTGGGTCACAACCTCTAGGCTATGCGTCACCCTTCTTGCTGGTCAATTTTCCTCTAGAACTTCGACTCTCTGGCCCTCTAGTCTCACACCCTAGCTTCTGGCTCTAGATCTCGATTTCTCCAAGCAAAATTTCAGACTCCCTCTGAAGCTCTACGTTGCCTCTATGTGGCACTGCGTTGTCGCTCTGAACCTCTCTATGCCTTCTCTACCTTGCACACTCTGGATTGGGAAAAATTTCCTCCAGTCTACTATCCCTGCCCCTCATAGCAAGAAGATCACTCGATCTCTCTCCGGCAACTTAGCGCTGCTACTCTTAAGAAATTCAATCTCTAATCTCACTATCTCGATCCCTAATCTCAATATATCTAAGCTCCTTCTTATAATCTCTTTTTGGAGCACCAATAAACAAGATTAAAACATAATCAAAGGCTAAGATTAACTAGGAGTTGATCCTTTTCTTCTTCTAATTAATATCCTTTAATTAATCACATTTCCTAAGTTTAGACTTAGGAATACATTAAAAATGATAAATTATTTTAATTAAACCTTCTCTAGGTGGAATTTTCTCAAATGATTTCTGGGTATTGGAGAATGCATGTGTCTTAGCCTCTCTGCAAAATCTCGAGGCTAGAGCACATCTGATGCTACAAAAAATAAGACTTTCTTCAATGGGGGTGATTGAGGAGGAGGTATATATTGAGAAACCTCAGGGCTTTGAAGTGCATGGGAGAGATTCTCTATATGGAGGTTGAAAAAGGATTTTTATGGGCTAAAGCAAGATCCATGCGCATGATACACCAAGATCAATGGATATCTTCTTGGTTTGGGCTTCACCAAGAGTGACACAGACTCCAACTTGTACTATGTACTTGTTGATGATGAGCTACTCATCTTGGTACTTTATGTGGATGATCTCTTCTTGACAGGATCAAAGATGTTTATAGGGATGTGTAAGGAGGATCTTGTTCAGAGTTTGAGATGGACATCGGCTCGATGCACTACTTTTTGGATTTGAGGTGTGGCAACAACCATGAGAGATTTTCCTTGGTTAGGGAAAGTATGCAGTCAAGACCTTGAGGAGGTTTAGAATGGAGAATTATAGGCCTATGTCTACATTGATGATCACTAACTTGAAGATGCTAAGTTCTTTTGACGGTGAGTTGGTGGATCCTACACTGTACATGCAGCTGATAGGTTCCTTGATGTATTTGTTCAATGCTAGGCTAGATATATGTTTTTCTTTGAACATACTCAACCAATTCGTAATGGAGTCAAGACAAGTTCATTGGGTGGCAGCAAAGCATGTTTGAGGTACTTGCGATGTACGATAGACTTTGGATTGAGATATGTCAGAGTTGGAGCACTGGAGTTGTAGGGGTACACAAATTATGATTGGGCAGGGAGTTTTGTGGGCAACAAATCCATGTCTCGATGTTGCTTCAACTTGGGATCAACCATGATCTCGTGGTATAGTGGGAAGCAACAATAAGTGACACTTAGTTCAATAGAGGCAGAGTACATGGCACTGAGTATGGCGAGATGTGAGGTAGTCTGGCTTTGCAAGATGCTTGCAGGATTATTTGATCTAGAGATGGGGCCAACAATGATTCACTGTGATAATCAAAGTTGCACTAGGCTCTCTTGGAATGCCGTGTTTCATGATCGCTCCAAGCGCATCGAGATCAGATATCATTTCATCAGAGACAGGGTTCGGAGAGGAGTTGTGAGATTACAATACATTTTTACAAAAGAGCAAGTGGTAGATATTCTCACTAAGCGTCTAGTGAAAGGAAAGTTTGTGAAGTATCAAGATAAGCTAAGGGTGATGGAGAATCCTTGCCTTTGCTAGGAGTGTTGAAGCTTGTGGTAGCTTTAGAAGGTCTTCTGCATAGGCTTGGTGTCTTAACATGTGGATGATGATTTATTGCCTCTTTAGGTGCTTGCTTGGTGGATTAAATGATTTGTGTCTTCTTTCCTAAGTTCAACTTAAGAAAAGAACAATAATTAAAGATAAGTATTGTGGACTATTAAGTCATTTTCTAAGGAAAAATAATTTATTTATTTAAGTAACTTAGAAATAACCTCAACCATTGATCTCCAAAATCTTATAGAAGGGAGATTAGGGTTAGGGATTTGGGCTTAATGAATATTATAAAAGAAGCCTAGCAAAGAGGTGAAGACAACAAGAACACAAGAGAGAGAGAGGCAGCTAAAACATTTTTGGGAAAGCGCTTTTCTCAAGGAGAGAACGAATTCTTTGGAGTGTGAGGCCTAGTTCAACTGAGGAGAAGGAAGAACAATATTATCCCTATATATGAGAAGGAAGAACAATATAGGGATATGTTGATGGTGCTAGATACCGCTAACATACAAGGTGTCTCCCTGATGTGAAATCCCAATTAGACCTCCCACCGTTTGGAGTAGGAGCCCCATTCAGAGTATCGACCTGACTGCCATAACACAAAGGTTCGTCTCAGTTTCAATGGATAACATAAGAGATTATATACATAAACCTTGAATAAGCAAGTAACTTGACATTGTGAAACAATTATTGCAATGTGTAAAATGAGACTTTCACCAGGGGAGAGACAAAAGTGAGCCTTTATAAGGAAAGTAATAGTACTAACCTAAGAGAGACACATAAGAGCATAAAAAGATTCGTTAGTGAAATAGTTCACATAACGATGTGAAAGTGAATACAACACATTCAAAAGATGAGCACTGAAGCCACCGAAATAGTTCAATTTCTTCAGTAGATATGAACACAACATATACCGTAAACATCCCAAGAATAGTCCTAAAACATTTGCAATACATGCATGAAAATGTCTCGGCTCATAGAGTTTCAATTAGGTGAAATATCCAAGTACATAGTTACAATGTTGAGACACTAGCTCCAGTAATGGAACATTAAGTCACTTTTTGCTTCTCCAAAGAATAGTTTTTCTCTCCTATGCCAAATAAAGAAGCCAAGACTAGCTCTCTAAAGCTTAAGCCTCCAAAATCCCTTTGCTTGAGGTATGAGGTTTCTTTTATAACAAGAGGAATGGCCTTTCATATCCTCATGACTCTTAGATTACCTCCATGACTCTTGGACTTCTAGTATGTCCTTTGGACTTCTAAACAATTCTTGAACTTCTAAATGACTTTTGGACTTCGATACAATCTTTGTCTATATATGACTATGTGACTCTTCATGTTCAACGTATAAATTTTGGACTTCCACTTGTTTGTCTTTTACAATGATTACAATACTACATCATAACCTCCACATCACCATATGATGAGACTTGACATGTCACTATCTTTGATGACTAGGATTGATAGTGACTGATGACATGGAATTTCCCCAATGGTGACACGACTGCCACTTTTCCTTTGCTCTTTGTTTATCTTCTGATCGTGGCACTTTCACCCTCTAAAGGGTCTTGAATCTTGGATTCTTTGGGGTGCTTCAATTATCAAGTTTCAAGTGTGTTCTCGGTTCTTTTCATGCTTCCTTTCTTTATCCTCTTTGCCCGATCTTCCTCGTGTGTGCTTGCCATGAGGTCCCTAGAATATTTGGTTCTGCAATCACCCATGATGAGCAACTATTAGCCTGAAAATTTCCTAATCTACCATGTTTTATGCATATTTTCTGTTTATGCCTTTTCTGTGAGCTCAAAAGGGTCAAAGGTGCTTCTAGGCGCATGGATGCACTTTGAAAGGCTAAAGGGCTAAAGAAGGGAATCTTCGAGGTTTCGTGATGCGCTCAAGGGAATAAGGTATTGATTTTTGGTAGCATCGGATGTGCTCTAGCCATGAAAATTGGTGGAGAGGCTAAGGCACATGAGATCTTCAAGACCCAGAAATCGTTTGGAGAAATTCCACCCGGATGAAGAGATATTAAAATAATTAATATTTTTAATGGGGTTCCTAAGTCTAAACTTAGAAAAATTAAATTAGTAATGTGTATTAATATAATATGGGTGAGAAAGTTCTAAATAATGAGGATCAAGCCACATCTAATCTTCGTTGTTGATTAGGGACTTAATCTCGGTCTTTGATTCATCAATAGGGAAAGTATAAGAGGAGGCTTGAGGGTCAGTTGGAGATACACCAAGTTGATCAGTCAATTCGATTTTCTGGGGCAGGGTTTGCTGAGAAATCGAGTTAGTGATTTGTTGCAGCGAGGGGCAGTTCGACAGAAGGCCGGGAATACATAGCAGAGAGGCAGAGAAAATGCCGAAGAGACAACACAGAGCCTAGGAAGGTTGATGCAGAGGCAACCAAGGTTGACGCAGAGGCTAAGGAGGATGTCGTAGAGGACGTAGAGAGCCAAGAGCTGACGCAAGGTAGAAGAGGCTGTGCTGAGGTGATTTTGTAGGCCAAACTGAGTGCTGATCAACTGACGCAGAGCTGTAGATGGTGACACAGTGTTGATTTGTTGTAGGATTAGATGTGCTTTAGCCTTGGAATTTGCAGGAGAGGCTAAGGCACATGGGATCTCCAAGACCCAAAAATTGTTTTGAGAAATTCCAACCGGATGAGGAGCTATTAAAATAATTAATATTTTTAATGGGTTCCTATGTCTAAACTTAGGAAAATAAAAATATTAATGGGTATTAATAAAGATAAGGATGAGAAGCTTCTAAGAGACGAGGATCAAGTCTGTTTTAATCTTAGCTGTTGATTAAGGACTTAATCTCGGTTGTTGATTCATCAACAGGAAAAGTATAAGAGAAGACTTGAAGGTCATTTGGAGACACACCGACAGATACTTAGTATCTCAAGGAAATTCGATTCTCAAGGAAGAGGAGATCGATTTCAGAGGGAGTTGTAGGGTGGAGGAAGAGGAGAGCTTCAGTAGCAAGTAGAGATCGAGGAGGAGGTGACGCAGGGGCATTGGAAGACAACGCAGAAAGAGAGATGCAGTCGAGAGGAGAGATGCAGGGCCTACGTAGGCTGACGTAGAGGGACGCAAAGCCACTTAGAGCCACGCTGGGTCAATCAGAGTGACGCAGGGGTGACACAGAAGTGGAAGCAGGGTCTTCAAAGTGTCAGATAGTCTCAAAGGGAAAGAATTAGGCGTTTTCTTTTAGTTTCTCTGTAAAAATCATTCCTTGTAAAAGCAATTGCTGTTGAAGATTAATAAAGCCCTCATTTGCTGCATCGGTTTTCTCGCATTGGGTTTTTTCGGGGACAATTGTCCAAAAATAACTGTGTCGATGTGATTGAGTATTGTGCATGTATTTGTTTTCTCTGGGTAATTGTGCGATAACTGCATTAGAATTTATTTTAATATTTGCTGAAGGAATTTTGTAAATAACTTATTGAGAATAATAAGTAGGTGAAATAAATCAGTTGCTACAATGATAGAATTTTAGTTTAGAAATTTTCACATGGTACCAGAGCAAAGATCCAACGACAGGAAAGGAAAATCGATTATGGGTCAAGAGCATGATGCAGAGGCATCCACTCAAGGGGACTCGCGCAGGTTTTCAGAAGGATGCACAAGGGATGGATATTCAATGTCAGCTTCCAGATTGGAAGAAGAAGCCCCTTGCCTTGCAAGCTCTGCCTCCTTGGAGGTTTGGTATATAGGCAGTGGAACTTCCTAGCATATGACAGGAACCCAAGAATCTTTTTCAGATTATCAGGTAGAAAGAATGAATTTTCAGATCACCATGGGGAATAAGGCAAAGTGTACTCCAGTAGGAAGAGGTACCATAGTTTTTCAAATCGAAGCACGAAAGCGACTTCGGCCAACCAATGTGCTGCATGTGCCGGGATTGGGGATGAACTTACTTTTTGTATCTCAAATTCAAAACAAGGGTTATGACGGTTTTTTCATTAAGGAGAAAGTATATGTCAAACACCCAAGTTGGAAAGAGAAGGCTCAGATTGGAATTAGAAGTAACAGGTTGTACAGGTTACAACTACAACTAGAATCACCAATGGCACTGATAGGCAGTAATGGAGACAAAGACTTGAATGAGCTATGGCACAGGAGGATAGGACACTTACACCATGGGGCTCTGAGAATTCTCAGGAAAACAATATCAAGAGTTTTTGAACTAAGCACTGAACAAGATGATGTATGCAGAGGGTCGCTCTGGGCAAGTATGTCAAAGTTGCGTTTTTTAGAAGTAACAATAAGGGGAAGAGTGTGCTAGGATTGATACATTCAGACATCTGCAGACCGATGTCCACAAAAGCTCTTAGTGTTGCCAAGTACTTCACTACCTTCATTGATGACCATTCCAGGAAGACTTCGATCTACTTTCTGAAAACCAAGGATGAGGTTTTCGGTCGATTCAAAAAGTTCAAGGCTCTAGTGGAGAATCTGACAGGAAAGAAGATAAAAGTGTTGCGCTCGGACCATGGTGGAGAGTATGTTGACAAGGACTTCATCGATTTTTGTGCTAAGGAAGACTTCAAAAGATAGTGAACAACTTCCTACAATTAAGAGTAGAATGGGGTAGCAGAAAGGAAAAACAGGACTATTGTGGAAGCAACTAGGGAAATGTTGTATGATCAGGATATGCCTAAATCCCTGTGGGTAGAAGCATGCAACACGATAGTTTATGTCCAGAACAAGACTCCTCATAGGGCATTAGGCAAAATCACTCCGGAGAAGGTCTTCACTGGGAAGACACCTGAAAGCAGTCATTTAAGGATATTTGGGAGTTTAGCATATTGCCGTATACTCGAAGAGAAGAGAATGAAATTAGATCAAATCGTTGAGAAAGGATATCTTGTGGGATATAGCGAGAATGCTAAGGCATATAGAGTCTATCTTCTAGGGAGTAGAAAGGTAGTAGTTCGACGGGATGTAATGTTCATGGAGGATAGAGCTTTCAGAAAATCCCGAGAAATGCCTTTCGAGGAGCAGTCGAAAGACGAGCCGTTGGTCAGACCACTTCAACCAGTGGAAATTGGTACCAGAAATCCTCTTGAAGACAAGGCTTCAGAATAGGTGGAATCTTAGGATGAAGAGGAGTTGATAGATGTACCTACTACCAGTGGAAAAACGAGTTGGGAACTTCGACAGATTCTATGGGATGCAAAAGACTTCATTGGTGCACCCAGGAATAGTAAATGTGAGCGAAGACAACCAGACAGATACCAGGCCTTAGTAGTTCAGGTTGTGGAACCTTCGAGTTTTCAGGAGGCTGTTCAGCATCAAGTATGGGTAAGATGTTATGGTGGACGAATACAACTTTATAATGGTCAATGATCTCTGGGAAGTGGTACCTAAGCCTCATGATAGATCAGTGGTAGGTTCGAGATGGATCTACAAGGTAAAATATGCTGCAGACAATAGTGTGGAGAAATACAAAGCCAGGTTCATGGCTAAGGGGTATGCTCAGAAGGAAGGGATAGACTACGATGAAACCTTCGCCCCAGTAGCTAGGTATACTTCTATTAGGACCGTGATATCTCTTGCAGCATAGATGGGGTAGGAGATCCATCAGATGGATGTCAAGACGTCATTCTTGAATGGGGTAATAAAAGAGGAAGTATAATTCGAACAACCAGAAGCTTTTGTGACACACGAGAAGAAATCTCATGTATGCAGATTAAAGAAAGCCTTGTATGGGCTGAAACAAGCACATAGGGCTTGGTACGATCGAATTGATGGCTACTTGCAGAAGATGGAGTTCGTCAAGAGTGACGCATATCGTAATCTCTACTATCTAGTTGTAGAGAATGAGCCTCTAATCCTAGTGTTATATGTAGATGATCTCTTCCTGACAAGATCATCCAGGCTCATCAAAGACTACAAGAAGAACCGATCCATAGTGTTCGACATGAAGGATTTGGGACAAATGCATTATTTTATGTGGTTGGACGTTTGGCAATAGAAGGGTGAGATCTTCCTGGAACAAGGGAGATATGCTACAGAAATCTTGAAGAGATTTAGGATGCAGGACTGAAGACCTATGGCTACTCCAATGATCACCAACTGGAAGAAGATTGATGCATTAGAAGTTAAAGATGTTGATCCCACCTTGTACAGGCAGCCCATAGGGTCCCTGATGTATCTGGTCAATACCAGGCCAAACATGTTACGTTGTCAACACCTTCAGTCAGTTCATGGTAGAACCTAAGAAGGCGCACTGGGCAGCAGCCAAACATGTTCTCAGGTATATACAAGGAACATTCGAGCATGGACTATTGTACACTAGAGGCAATGATATCCGGCTGAGTGGGTTCACTTATGCATATTGGGTTGGAAGTTCAGTAGATCGGAAAAGTACCACTGGGAACTGTTTCAACATTGGATCAGGAATGACCTCCTGGTGCAGCGGGAAACATAAATCCTTGGCTCTGAGCTTAGCTGAAGCAGAATATATGGCAGCTAGCACAACTTTGTATGAAGCCACATGGCTTACGAAATTGCTTGTGAATCTATTCAGGAGAAAGATGGAAGTGACTAGGATCATGTGTGATAATCAAAGTTGCATTAAGCTCTCTGAGAATCGAGTATTTCATGATCGGTCGAAGCACATTGATATCAGGTGTCACTTTTTCAGAGACTGTGTCCAACGAGGGGCAGTACAATTGAGGTACACACCTACAGGGGAATAGGTGGCAGACATCCTCACCAAGGCTCTAGGAAGAACAAAGTTTGTTAATTTCAGGGAGAAGATGGGGATGGTAAAGAATCCATTTCAATAATGGATAAGTATCAAAAGTTGCAGTGCAGCAGTTAGCAGTTAGCAGTGGTAGTGCTATGGGCAGCATGATGCAAGAGATTGAGAGGGAGCTGCAGTACAGATGAAGCAGTGGCATTAGCAGTGTCATGGGCAACAATACAGGAAGCAACAGTGCAGATGATGTAAGGCAGTAGGCCAAGCATCAACACAAGCACTGATGCAGAGGATCAGTGTGATGTTTCACTGATGGAGTATACCAGAGCACATTCCTCGCTAAGAGGGAGTGCTGATTTCTGGTAGCATCGGATGTGATCTAGCCTTGAAATTTGGAGGAGAGGCTAAGACACATGGGATATCCAATACCCAGGAATCGTTTTAAGAAAATCCAATTGGATGAGAAGTTATTAAAATAATTAATATTTTAAATGGGTTCCTAAGTCTAAACTTAGGAAAATAAAAATATTAATTGGTATTAATAAAGATAAGGATGAGAAGCTTCTAAGAGACGAGGATCAAGTTTGTTTTAATCTTAGCCATTGATTAGGGACTTAATCTCAGCCATTGATTCATCAATAAGAAAAGTATAAGAGAAGACTTGAGGGTCATTTGGAGACACGACGGCAGATACTTAGTATCTCAAGGAAATTCGATTCTCAAGGAAAAGGAGATCGATTTCAAAGGGAGTTGTAGGGTGGAGGAAGAGGAGGGCTTCAACAACAAGTAAAGATTGAGGAGGAGGTGATGCAGGGGTAGTGGAAGACAATGCAAAAAGAGAGACGTAGTCCAAAGGAGAGATGCAGGGCCTACGTAGGCTGACACAGAGGGACTGTAGAGCCACTTAGAGCCACGTTGGGTCAATAAGAGTGATGCAAAGGTGACACAGAAGTGGGAGCAGGGTCTCCAAAGTGTCAAATAGTCTCAGAGGGAAAGTCTCAGGTGTTTTCTTTCAGTTTCTCTATAAAAATCATTCCTTGTAAAAGCAATTGCTGCTGAAGATTAATAAAGCCCTCATCTACTGCATCGGTTTTCCCGCATTGGGTTTTTCCGGGGACAATTGTCCAAAAATAACTGTCGATGTGATTGATTCTTATGCATGTATTTTTTTTCTTTGGGTAATTGTGTGATAGCTGCATTAGAATTTACTTTAATATTTGTTGAAGGAATTTTGTAAATAACTTATTGAGAATAATAAGTAGGTGAAATAAATCAGTTGCTGCAGTGATAGAATTTCAGTTTAGAAATTTTCACACGCAGTTCTAGAAGTTAGCTTGGAGTAGCTTTCGCTTTCCAGCTAAGGAACAGTCAAAGTCACTGTGGGGCCAATCATCCGGTTGCTGATTAGCTGGAATATCTGTCTCCGGAGTAAGGTACTTCTGCTGAGGGCATTCTCTGTGGGGTGAGCCATTTCTAACACCCTAGTTGTATTCAAAAAACTGCGTAATAATAAAACCCTCACATCTGTTGCACCGGTTTTCCCATGTTGGGTTTTTCCGGGGAGACGAATGTCGAAAAATAACAGTGTCCCTTGTGTTGTCTTAGTTATTTCAGTTGTTGATCGGTATATTTGTGAAGGCTGCTATTGTGTTTGTTTCGATGTTTATATGTTTAAATAACTTGTTAATGTAAAGAACAAGTAGGAGATAATAAACCAAAAATAGCAGTAGGGATTTATGATGTGTTAGATTAAGAAATTTCCATATGGTATCAGAGCGATTGTAGATCACAGGAGAACTGAAGACACCAACAAAAATCTGAAAATTTGCAGCAGAAGCAACTGTCTTGAGAGACAACGCTGTTCTAGAGCAGAAGCAACAAGAGAAGAAGTGATGCAGAGCATGCATCATCATTTTGAGCCAAAGGAAGGGCCAACACAGAGGCAGAGAGAGGCAGAAGAGGCTCACGAGAGCCACGTCATCCTGCTCAGCCAGGTCATAGTATTCAAAACCGGCCCAGCTAACTGGTTACCGATCTAACCGATTGGTTAGCAGGTCCACCGGTTGGAACCGGCCAAAAAACCAGGTTAGACACCCTCTGTGGCCAAAAAAGACACCTAACTGGTCCTAATTGGTTGGTTTAGGACGGAACCGGCTGGTTCCGTCCTAAACCAGCCGGTTACCAGTCAAGCCCACTGTGAGCCCAGTCATCTCTTTTTTCAATGTCTTTTAGGGGTTTTGGAGGGAAAGTAAGGGTCTTTTCCCTCCAAAAACACCCTCTCCAAGCCTTTAAGAGGCCCTTCTCCCTCTCATTTGTCTCACACATCTTATTTGGAGTGTTTGTGAATTTGCTTGGGAGCTTGGAGAGTGTTGAGTTTTTGCTGGAGTAGTGGAACAACAGAGTTTAAGCTAAGTAGTAGTCATCATGCCTCCAAAATCCAGAGACAGTGCATGGGCTCATTGTGATATGATTGATGGCAAAATGATCTGCAAATATTGCCAAAAATCCATCAAAGGAGGGGGTATTAACAGGTTCAAGCAACACTTGGTTGGGATATGAGGCCATGTAAAGCCATGTGGAACACCAAATGAAATAATAGGGCATATTAGGGCATAATACCTTCAGAAGTTTGAGACTCAAGTCACTGAACCAATAGAGAAGTTTGTGACTTCAAAGTTTGGGAGTCGAGACTCAACCAACTGAGTTTGAAACTTTGATCATGATGACTCATGAGAAGTTAAGTGATAATGTTGATCACTATTATCATATATGTAGACTTGAGTCTTGTAGTAGGCTACTGGCCCCATTTTTTGTAGGCTTTGCTTTTGCACTCTAGAGGCCATTTAGAGCCTCATTGCTTATGTATTTTGTTGATGATATGTATTGCACTCGGTGCCATTTTGATATATTCACCTTTACATGGTATATAAATGAGCAATCTTTGCATATTGTCTCTATTGGCTTGGAATCATGGTTCTAAATCTTAAAAATAGTTTTTTCATTAAAAATTAATTATTTAATGTAGTTTTCTAAAACCGGTTCGTTTAGACCAAACCAGTCCCGGTTAGATCGGTTCCGGTCGGTAAACTGGTTCATTAGGTGGACCGGTCCGGTCACCGGTTCCAGTTTTAAAAACATTGAGCCAGGTAGGACTGATGCAATTGGCCAGAGGAGCAAATTCAACCTTTGTCATGATTGTGCAAAGCCTAAAAGGCTCAGTTTCTTCAGTTGTCGGGGCTCGGGGAGCTGTTGGCAGATTGTGATTTGAGGAGTTGGTGAGACATTGTTTCTGTCGATACAGAACAATGTCTAAGGAGACGGAACCAAGGTAGAGGGGATTGCTACCCCGACAAATTTCTAGCCAAGGAATCCAGATCCGAGATGCAGTTGCAAAAGAGGATTAGAGAGGAGTGATTTGACATTTGGCCGAAGGATTTTCGTCAAGGAAATCAAGACTTAGAGGGAGTCTAGAGGAGCTTGTTCCTTAGAGGGTTTCTTGTGCCAAAGAAATCCAGACCTAAGTTTTATTGGGGTAGCAATGAAAGAGGGAGAAGAGAACCAATTCTACATTCATTTTGGTAGAGATGGAAGCCACATCTCCAGGAGGGAGGTGGGGTGATCTGGAGTTGTAGTCGAGAGGACACACATGCTAGGGTAGGATCCTTTAGGTGCCCAAACTCTTGGATCACCTCCGGCAACGGGAGCCCTTAACGACAGTAGCATGATGATAGGTGTCGGGTGGAGCAAAGTGTGGTGAAGCGGCAAGGCAGGGCTAGAGTGCAGAAGTCTATAGCAACGCAACAGAAGTTGCTGTAGTGCGAGAGGCACAAAGGTGTTTGCAATAGTGTAGTAGCAGCAGAGGGAGCATAGGATAGCAACTGAGGTAGCATAGGATAGCAACTGAGGCAGCTTCAACATCATGGGGTTCCAGTCTAATCGAGATGTCAGTATTTGGGAGAAGATCGGTTACTTACTTCTTGGTAACTGAGTTGCAGTTAGCATTTGTAGTGCTATGGGCAACATGATGCAACATGTTGAGAGGGAGTTGTAGTACAGATTTGGTAGTGACAGTGGCAGTGTCATGGGCAGCAGTACAGGAAGCAACAGTGCAGTGGATGTGGGGCAACAGTACAGGAAGCAACAGTGCAGTGGATGTGGGGCAACAATACAGGAAGCAAAAGTGCAGTGGATGTGGGGCAGCAGGCTTAGCATCATCACAGGTATCGACGCGGAGGATCAGTGTGATGTTTTAGTGATGAAACATTACTAGAGCACATTCCTCGCTAAGAGGGAGTGTTGATTTTTGGTAGCATCGGATGTGCTATAGCCATGAAAATTTGTGGAGAGGCTAAGACACATGAGATCTCCAAGTCCCAAAAATCGTTTGGAGAAATTCTACCCAGATGAAGAGATATTAAAATAATTAATATTTGTAATGGGGTTCTTAAGTCTAAACTTAGGAAAGTTAAAATATTAATGTATATTAATATAATATGGGTGAGAAAGTTATAAATAATGAGGATCAAGCTAGATCTAATCTTAGCTGTTGATTAGGGACTTAATCTCGGTTATTGATTCATCAACAAGTATAAGAGGAGACTTGAGGGTCAGTTGGAGATACACCAAGTTGATCAGTCAATTCGATTTTCTGGGGCAGGGTTTGCTGAGAAATTGAGTTAGTGATCTGTTACAGCGAGGGGCAACTTGACAAAAGGTCGAGAATACATATCAGAGAGGTAGAGAAAGTGTCAGAGAGACAATGCAGAGCCTAAGAAGGTTGACGTAGAGGCAACCAAGGTTGATGTAGAGGCTGAGGAGGCTAGTGCAGAGGACGCAGAGAGCCAAGAGGCTGATGCAAAAGGTTGCAAGGCTGATGCTGGGCAGAAGAGGCTGCACTAAGGTGATTTCGTGGGCCAGAGTGAGTGCTGATCAACTGACGCAGAGTCGTAGAGGGTGATGCAATCCTTGGAGGGTGACGCAGTTCTAGAAGTTTGAGTAGCTTTCGCTGTCCAGCTAAGGAACAATCGAAGTCATTGTGGGGCCAATTATCTGGTTGTTGATTAGCTGAAATATTTGTCTTTGGAGTAAGGTACTTCTGCCGAGGGCATTCCCTATTGGGTGAGCCATTTCTGGTTGGGAATGCAAAATGAAATTGACGAAATCACTGTGGACAAAAATGAAGAAGTTTCTCGACTTAAAAACCATAGTGAAATATTACTGACGCAAATCAAGAAACTTGAGAAGGATAATAAGTCATTAGAAAACAAGGTACAACAACTTATCGAGAAGGAAGCATCAAATATAAGAATTCAAGTTGATGACAAAACAACAAATACCAATCCAGTGAATGTCACAACTCAGGAAGAAGACAAGCAAGTTGAAGAAAGGACGCGCTTGGATGTTGTAGTTCAGATGATAAACACCCCAAGTGAAGGTTTGGTAATGAACTCAACAACATCATCCCCTGAAGTAAATCAAAAAAATTCAACACACCTAATAAGGGAAAGTAAAGTCCCATATTGACATCTGAATCATGAGAGTAGACAACTCAACCAAGCTACGCATCGGGACCATTCAGAATAGAAGCAACATATTGATGTTTCAGAGAATAATGACGTAAAGTCAATCTAGCCTTATGCTGACAAGTCATTACAAAATTCCAGTGATTAGAACACCACACAAAAAATTAGTCTAGGATGGTCTGATCGCTTCTCAGTGCGAAAATTTTGTTTGTCACTTAGAAGATCATATCAGCTTGTATCAACGAAGATGATTGTTCCGAGAAAGAAAGTCATTTGAAGCCGAAAAAGAGATCAAGCCTTTTTCATCGACAAGCTTTGAGGACAAAGCTTGTCGAGGAAGGAGGCAATGTTATGAATAAAATATATAAATAATATAAATATAAGTAACGAGGATAATTGTAATAGTGATTTGTTAATAATAATTAGTAGTTAGGTTGAAGAGGCATGTCTAAATAGGACATGACTCTCCATGAAGAGACGCTTGGTATATAGGCAAGCCTCTTGTTCTCATTGTAAATCATTCTTATTCACACATTTAATATATAATATTTGTATCCTCATGGATATCTTTATATTCGAAGTCTTCTGGAGTAATTAATTTGTAGAAGGAACTTTGTTTGCTTCATGGGAATGGTCGCTCCACGACCTCTCCCTTTTGCTCCGGGAGCAAAAAATTAAAGGAGGGAGTGATCGCTCCCGATTGCTTCCTCCTTTAATTTTTCGCTCCCGCTGGCGAAAAAGCCATGTGGCGGATAAGCGGCGGACGGGGGGCGGGGGGAAGGGAAGGGGAGGGGAAAAAAGTTAAAAGGCCCTTCTCCTTTCCTATTATTCATCATTTTCTTTTGTGAGAGCAAGAGAGAGCTTGGAGCCTGAGTTGAGGAGGGAGATTGAGGGAGCTTGCAAGGGAGATTGGAGCTTGGGATTGAAGACCAAAGAGGTAGGATCTACACTCTAATCTAGCATTTGTGTTTTTTATATGTTCATTGCTAAATGAAAATGTTCTCTTCTCTCTTTCCCATTCCCATTCCTCCATTTTATTGCAGGCTCAAAACTTCAAACATCATGGTTATATGGCTTGGCATTCTCTTGTTGGATCATTTTTCTGTTATTATGGTGTTGGAGAGTAGAAGGAGGGTTGATCATGATGAAGAGGATGAAGAAGTGGGTTTTAGTGGATTTGATGAAAACCTTGGGGAGGAGGAGTACCATGGTGAGGAGGAAGAGGAGAGTGGAGATGAGGGCACAAAAACCAAACCAGACCAAACCCCATTGTGGAAATATGTTTCTAGTCCTGAAGGTGGGAAAGGGGGTGGAACCACTACATGTACATGCCTCCATTGCAAAAACACTTACATAGGTTCATATACTCGTGCCAAAAGGCACCTCAGTGGGAAAAGGTCATGGGATGGAGAGAAGCAAATAGGGATTAGAGCTTGTGTAAGTGTGTCAACAACACAAAGAGCCAAATACATAAGGGAAGAGAGGAAGCCCAATACAGATCTAAAAGATCAAAGAGTGCCTTTGAACATAGCCCACAATCACATGCATAAAGAACTCCATTAGCGTCCTCCCATGGTAGTGGATATGGATGCACAGGAACAAACATCTCTTTAAGGCGTAGAACCATATTAGATTTCCTTGACGAAGGGTGTAGGAATGATGTGGATTAAAAATTTTATCGGTTTCTCTATGCATGTGGGATACCATTCAATGTTCTTCGCTCACATTATTGGCATGAAATGGTTTATGCCATTAATGATGCCCCACAGGAAACAAGAGCCCTAGGTATGACGAGGCTAGAACTGTGGGACTTCATCATGAAAAAGAAAAAATAGAACATTCTTTGAATAAAATGACAAATTCTTGGAATGAGCATGGGGTGCCCATTGTATTTGATGGATGGACAAATGTAAAAGGGAAGCCATTGATAAGTGTTCTTGCTTGTCTATTAATGGTGCAATCTTTGTTTCAGCATATGATTACTTAGAAAATTTCAAGACCACCATCAACATTGTAGAACCATTACTTGAAACAATCGAACGTTTTGGGCCATACAATTTCATCCAAGTTATCACTGATAATTCTGCTAATTGTAAGATAGCGGGAGCAATTATTGAGGATAGATACCCCAACATATTTTGGTCTGGGTGTTTGGTTCACACAATGAACGTTTTGATGCATGATATTATTAAGAACAAAAACCATCAATACAAATGGATTGGTGATTTGTACAAGAGAGGCAAAAAATGATAAAATTTATTACAAATCATAGCAATACCCATGGGATTTTCCACAGTCACTCAAGATTGGAGCTGTTGAAGATTGTGAAGACTAGATTTGCTAGCTATTACCTCACTTTCAGGCGCCTTTTGAAGGTAAGAGAGCCATTGGCTAGCATGGTATCAAGTCAACACTTGCAGGTATTAAAGGACAAGGCTCCAACCGCAGTTGACAAGCAAGGTTTTGAATAGGTGGAGGAGACCGCTCTTGATGGTCTGTTTTTGGAACGTGTGAGGGAAGTTTTGCAATTCACCAAGCCCGTTTATAGCATGATTCGTTTTGCAGATACAGATAAACCAGTGATTGGGGAGGTGTATGAGTAGATGGATAGCATGTTGAGGCAAATGAAAGATATTGTTCGGGAAAATGATCCCAACTTGTATACATTGATTCAGAATTGTGTGTGTGCACGGTGGAATAAACTTAATGTTCCACTACATGCCTTGGCGTATATCCTTATGCCAAAATACTACTCTCCATCTTGTTTGGGCCAAAATATGATCAAAGTACTTGCCAAAATATGATCAAAGTACTTGTTGAGTAGAAGCCCACCTTGATCTAAATAGGAAATGCCGGATGGTGAGAGGTGCATGGCTGATGCAAATGGGGGAGGCAGATGGCATATCATCATCAAGAAGTGAATGTCAGGGGCTGCTGGCTAGCTGGCTGTCAAATGTAGGGGAAAAAAATTCTCCTATGGGGTTACCCATTTTGGTGGGTAACATTGACTACAGATAAGTTTTGATGTGGATGTGCTTCAGCATATGTCAATGATATTTATTTTTCAGTCCTTGTGAATCATGCCTTTCTAGAACATAACTAAAAATCAAAGTGGAAACAACAAATTTAGGCCTAAGAGATTGCATAGTCAAACAAATTACAGTTTACCATCACTTTGGCTATTGCAAGGTAAAGATGCAAGCAGATTTCTTCTTTGGATCTATTGCTTGACATGACTTTTTGACTTAGTATGTGATATCAGCACCAACCCAGATGCAGTTTAGGTTTGTTAGTCACCTCTTAGCTCAAATGCTTTCAACTCAATAGTTTTCGTGTACTGTAAACTACCATCACCTAGCACTATGGCAAGAAATAGGTCATGAGATGGTACCACTGCAAGAATTAAGCCTTTGTTTGTACCCTGTCATAGTGTGAATATTCACTTCCATATAAATCTAAAATACACATGTATTCCATCAAGTACATCACCTGTTCAACCTCCATCGTGTCCACAATGGGTGTTAGTTGTCTCTTACACCACCTTATGGGAAATGTTTAGCATTTCCATGGCTGATCTATGCACAATATATTATTGAAAAAACCATGTCTAAAACATATAAATAAGCTCCTATATAAGATATGTACACATTTTACGAAATCTAGTGTCACTTGGAGACCAAAATCCTATTCCTGAGTAAATGTGAAGATGATCTGGAATTATCATAACAATTGGTAAATGAATGAAGAAACATCACTGGGAAAGCTATCACTGTTCTTTGATGAAACTTTCCACATCCGTTGAGCATGATTTCCAACCCAAATAAGCGATATTTCCTTTCCTAGATGAGCTGAAATAGTCTTGAAACAAATCTTAGGTATAATTGGGCTAGAATCCATTCACAGATTGGAAAGGAAGGGATTACTCTTCTTAAATAAGCCACTTGGACCTTTTGGTCATCTCCTAAGGTGAGTCTACAATATCTGTCTTGGCTAGTTTATGCAGAATGTGAGTCCTTAAGATGTCTTGCTTGTTACTTTTTCATTGTGGTGAATTTGGGAATCATTGAGTGCAGTAAGGTTGATTTCCTTGGTCCTTGCTAGGTTTCTACACCTGTTGCCATAATTCTGACTTGCCTTGTTTTGCTTATAAGAAGAAAATGTTTTTGTGTTTACATTCTATAACATTTTTCAGATCCATTAGCTGCTCTGGTTTCTTTCACGGCACCATCAATTTTTCCTTGGGTGGTAATTGCATTTCTATTTTATTGTTTTCTTTACATTTTCTTCCTCTCTTGGATTATTTTATCTTTGATAAAATCATGCTTATTTAACTCCTGGTCTAAAAAATGTATATTGCTCTACTGCAGGTCATGCTCTTGGGAAGATTACATCACAGAAATCTTGTAAATTTGGTAGGGTACTGTGCTGAGAAAGGCCATCGCATGTTGATTTATGAATTCATGAGTAATGGAAGTCTTGCGACGCATTTGTATGGTAATTTCAGCATGACCTGCTTGAGTATCTGTAGTTTTTATCTTAACTGTTTTCACTGTCCAACTAGAATGTCCAATAAAACAACTTCATTTTGATGTACTTTTGTAGGAAGCAATTTAATAAGTATTTCATTCTGTATTGTCATAGTCCCATGATAATATTCCTATTATGTTTTAAATGCCCCTAGCCTATAAGATCAAGTTTCTTCCACTATTCTCTTAATCCTAAAAGGTTCTTGGATGAATGACAAGATTTGTGAACCAATTTTGCGCTCCTAGGCTGCCTTACACCTTGAATTACGTCTACATAAATACTTTGTTTTTGCTTCTGTGGAAATTGCAATGTGTTATAAGATTATGAGCATACAAACGAGTGAGAGAGAGAAAGGGAGAGAGGGAGAGAGATATTATTGCATTATTCCATATGAAATAAGAAGTACATCACAAAAAATCTCATTGGGACAATCGCCCAAACTGTTAAATTTTATATGGTTGTACACACTTAATAACACATAATTGAAGGGAATAATACATGTCACTATATGTGGTGGCCTTTGGAAGCTGAGTATGTTGTCCAAGGTTTGGGAACTGTTGTCGCGCAGGTGTCTAGGCACCGCGACAACGCTCAGACTGTGGGCTGTCACCCTGATCCCCGATCTCTCTGTTTAAGCCGTCTCCCTAGGCTAAGAGGGGTAGACCCTATGGGATAAAGGAAGACCAATTGGGAACCAGCTGGGTTGGGAGATACAACGAGGCAATTGAGCGCTTGATTAAAGCTTAGTGATAATTTGATTAGATTTTTAAATACTTAAGACCAGTGCCTTCGCTAGATCAAGTAATTGGTTTGCTGCTGCTTGGAAAATAGAAATATGAACAAATCCTTTGACAATTGCTTGAAAATATTTACTGAAATGTCTAGCATATGATGAGCATTAAAACAATCAAGCAATAATTAATTTCACCAGATGCGAGATATTCAATAAATGCACAAAATCTTAGCAATTAAATTTCAAGAGATACATATTACAAATACTTTAATCAACCACGGAATTTAAATGCTAACCAGCTAGAATTTAAAAATGATTATGCTTGAAATTCCAACTCTAGGAAATTTATCACTTTCCAATAGTTAAACTCCAGATAAAAATTTAAGCACATTTAACTATAGTAAAATGATAAATACTAATACCACAAAAAAATACATCAAAGGGAATTTTTTAATTAGTCTTTTTCAAAAATTTTTAATTTTTTTTTATAATTTTTTAATGATTTAGATTTTTTTAGGATTTTTAAATGTTTATTTATTTTATTTTATTTTTTATTATTTCAGGATTGAAATATAAATCAAAATCATAAAGAAAAATGACTAAATTCTAAAACTAACTAAAAAAACTAAAAAATTCTTTATGCTTTTGGGATTTTTTAAATTTTTTAATGTTTAACTTTTTTTTAGGAAAAGAATCATAAAAAATAAAAATGAAACTAAATAAATCCTAACTTAAGATTGAAAAAATAAACAAAACTAAACGTAAATACACTTAAAGATAAAACTAGAACTTAAGTTAAATAAGATCAAAAGTAAATAAATAAAAAGCTAATTCTAAAACTATTTTATTTTTATTTTTTATTTATTTTATTTTATGTATTAACGCACACTTCATAAAAATATATACGCTAACAAAAAAAAACTATGAAATCTAACTACGCTGACTCTAACTCTAATCTAATCGAAATATATACAAAACAAACAAAGTGTATTGTTGCTATTTTACTGCAGGTTTATGGCAGCGGAAGGAAGGCGTGAGGAGGGTTTGTTTGCAGGACGGATTCTTGAGGAGCTTGGAGGGCTAGCAAAGGTGGAAGCTTAGATGAGATGGGCAGCACGGTGTATGGCAGTGTGACTGTAACAACGCGAGAAAGGAGCAAGGCTACGAACAGAGCTGGACAGGGTGGTTTGAAGACGCAGGAATGGCTGCAAGGGATTGTTGCAGATATGGAACTGTGTAGGTCCAAGAGGAGGCAACGTGTAGATAGGTGAGGGATGCAGAGAGAAATGACAGGCAAAAATGCATAGAAAGGAAGGGCAGAGAAAGAATATAAGCAATGAGGAGATAGTGCGGGTTGAAGACTGCGTGCTCTATATGGCAACGATACGTGGGCAGGCAATGATGAGGATGGCAGAAAAACCCTAGACGCTACTGATTGAATGAGGGATTTAAGTGCAACAAGTAGGGGTCTCACTTCATAAAAAGATATTGATTTTGTTCTATGATGCCCAAATCCACTTGCAACGAAGATTCATTAAGAAAACCCTCGATTTTAATTGATTCTTCGAAACAGTGCAGAGAGCAGAGACTTGGGCGCTGAAGCTGAGGATGACTGCGTGAAGGAAAATGGCCAGATGTATGGCAACAACAAAAAACTTCAGGCCCAAAAAAAACTCGAAATTTTATAATGAAAATGAAAACCCCAGGGAGCAGCAGGCAGATGACAAAATTCTCCAGAAAACTTAATAAAAATTTTAAATCCTGTGAACCCTTATAAATTTTTCTGGATTTGCAAACTCTTGAACAATAGAAACTTACACCTGCAAAAAACTGGTTCTAAAGCAAATATTCCTGCTAGAGCTGATCCTGAGGCCCGATCTTACCCTCCAGGGCCTAGATCTGGCTTCAAGATTGAATCTCACCTTCAGATCCGCACCCTGCAATGACAAAAACAAACACCCAGAAACAAAATATGCAAAAAACAAAATTAAAAACCTTCAAACCAGCTAAATAATTACAATATTCACAGTTTAAAGGCTTTAAGCAGCCAGATCTGTCATTATGCCACACTTATATTTTTAAAATTTTAAAATTAAGATGAGGTGCTTCAGAAAACCCTTCATGCATCCGCAACAAAAATTATAATGATAAGCCCGAGCTCAAAACCAGCTGGGCTCTTCAAAAAATGCAATCCGGGAGTTGGCTGGTTCAGTCGAGAACTTCCTCGAACGCCCGGTAAACTCAAAATCAAGGATTTCCTGCGCAACTTAATTCAACAATTAACATAGAGAGAGAAAACAACAATGAAATTCAGATCTAATGGAGATACCTGCCATTATATTCAGAAATTAAACTAATTCAAACCCTAGTGATCAGACAAGATACCTGTGTCTAAATCACTCTTCAATAAGCTAACATCAATGGTTGAAAGTAAATCCATTCAAGAAAATAAAACATCTTACAACATTCCCCACAAAGTAACACCAGTAGAGATTAACCCCAAAGTCTTTCTTTATTTGCACATGAAAAACAATTACAAGAGAGCTTTCACTCAGCACACGACTTTAAGGTCGAATGATTTCAAATAACCCCTAACACCCTATTTAAAGAAAAAATTTCCAACGGCTAGTTCGAGTGATCCATGTCAAAGTGATCTCGACCTTTGATGAGGATCAAAATCTCTTTTAATCTCATCCGTCAAGATTTTAAATGTTGAGGAAATTTCACATTTTTTAAATTAAATATATTAAAAAATTAAAATTTTGCATTTATTTCCTCAAAACTTTGACTTAGTATTATTTTATTTATTAATTTTATATTTTTATATATTTTTTTTATTTTTTATTTAAAGGGACCTTCGAACTTAACCTTTGGGAATTTTACCTAGGACCTAGGACCTATGAGGGGATTAATTATTTTTTAACCCTCAAGACATGTAACATCATGATTTTTTACATTTTTACATCTCAAGGGGGAAAACCCATTTGACATAGACTTTCATAGACCACCTAGTTCTATGATACAAACATAATCTAGCAGATCAAGCAATTTGTAATAAAATAACCTAACCAAATAGTTAGGACTATTCCCAAATCACTTTTGCATAGACTCAATTTAATACACTAGGACTCCCCTAAGATTCTAATGACAAAATCCATTATGGCTTTGGGGTTAGGCTGAAGGAAAACTCTGCCGATTATGGATCGGTGAGGCAAAAAACCTTCCGGAATGTAGATCATCACTAGAAAATTAGGTTTACCTAGGCAATTACATACGTGATACAGATCTACTAAGATTATTTACAATTTACACATGCAGATTCGATTTACAACATAATATGATCGGGCTGATGATGATAGTCAAATGGCACAGACACGTTGATTAGGTGCTATCCCTTTTGCGAAAAAAGGGAGTGTACTGCTATGGGTAGTTGACATGTAGTGGTCAATAGGAACTCTTCAAATTCTTGTTGGCTTTGTCCAAATCTCTTTTTAAAGATACCACTTCTGCCTCCAATTTTTCGCAAAACTCTTTTTTTCCTTTGATTTATTGCTCAATATTTCTTCTATTCTTTTAGCTTCTTCCTTCTCTATTTTGAGAGAGATGATTTCCTGAGATAAATTTATGTTCTTTTTCCTGAGTCTCTCATTTTATTCTATTGCACTAATCAATAGTTCTTCCATATTTCCTTTTACTTCCCCTGGACTTCCTATTTTTTGGATTGTCTGTTTCATTTGTGAAGGCCATGAACAATACTTCACTGTTTCCACCATAGTCTTCTTCATCACCAGAGTCACCATTGTCTTGCTTGGAGAAAAAATTCTTTTTGCTTGAGCCTTTCCTCTTGAAGGTTCTTCTCTTAGGTTCATCCTCATCATCACTGTCATTTTTAAAAGGACACTTTGCTGCATAATGTCCTATTTTACCACATATAAAGCAAATGAGAGGTAAATTACCTTTGAGTTTGGATCCTTTCTTTAGCTTTTTGACAAATTGTTCCATTTCAGTATCATAATCATCCTTGCTGCTATCACAATTATTTCCCTTTCTTGATGTCTTGGATGCCTTGAATGCAACTTCCTTATGAGTTGAATTTCTTGACACCATCTCATACGCTGTGAGAATTCCATTAAGTGTTGAAGAATGTAATTAGTGTTGGTCTTCATAATTGTATTTGTCAAAAGAAATTTTATTATAAAAAAATGACTTATTAAAGCATGGGTTTCATGCTTGGGTCAATGTTTCATAGGTCAAAGTCTCCATTGAAGGCTTCTAGGTTTTGTCTTGACTCAATAGAGTCATTGTCATTTTTATTAGACCCTTGGGTTTTTGTATCATGTAAAAAAGAATTATTTTTGAGTCAAAAAGGTCATTTGTCACCTCCACACCAAGTTGCCCTTATCCTCATGAAGTTGGCCTAAATTAGGGCAATTCGACCTAGCAGAAAGCCTATATATTGAGAGGCAACTCAACCTATTTGGCGCACTCACTTGACAAGTTCTATTGACAAGAAGAAGAAGCAAAAAAAGGGAGCGAAGTTGCTAGAGAAGGATAGAAGAAGCTGGAAGACCTAAATTGAGTTCTTGGGCAATCTATATCTCACACGTGTGAAGTCTCTAGGCTGTAGCTGGTGTTGAAATTCTGAATCTATTGTAGGTCCAAAATTTTGTTGCTGGGGGCCAAAAATCTGTAGTTGGGGATCGTAATTTTGTATTGTAACTGCTACTAGGAAGCTGTCACTTGGAGAATATGACAGGGATCATCTATTGGAATGAAGGATTGACTTGGTGATTGGATGAGGTCTTTGTCTAGGTCTAAAGGGTCTTGGATTGTCTCATTTTGATTTGAATCAGTGGAAAGAGTTGGATTGGGTTTTCCCCTTGGATGGCTTTTGCCCTGGCTGAGTGCCTACATCTTGTGTCTCTTATTTTGTGGTCTTCATGTACACTTAATTTGGTAATTGCTTGATGAAAGATAAACTAATAAAGAAGTAAAAAAAGGCAACATAACTCACAAGTAAAGAAGTAAAAGAAGCCAACATAACTCACAAGTAATTATCAAGAAAGAGGAATCAAACCTAATTCCTATAAGCATTGATTTCTCAACATGAAATGCATCCATTGATAAAGAGTCCAAATTATTTTACTTCATCTATGGCACAAACCTTGGCATCAAAACGATTTGGAAGGGATCTCATGGCTGGGAAGCTATCACATGGAGACTTTGACAAGGATCAACTATTGGAAGGAAGGGCCGACTTGGTGATTGGAGGAGGTCTTTATCTAGGTCTAAAGAGTCTTGCATTGTCTCATCTTGATTTGAATCTACTAGTGGAAGAGTTGGATTGGGTTTTCCCCTTGGAGGGGTTTTTCCCTGGTTGAGTGCCTACATCTTGTGTCTCTTGTTCTTGTGGTCTTCATGTACATTTAATTTGGTAAATTGCTTGATGAAAGATAAACTAATAAATAAGTAAAAGAAGCCAAAATAACTCACAAGTAATTATCAAGAAATAGGAGTCAAACCCTATCCTATAAGCATTGATTTTTCAACATGAAGTTCATCCATTGATAGAGTCCAAATTTTTTACTTCATCTATGGCACAAACCTTGGCATCAAAACGACCTAGAAGGGATCTCATGACTTTTTGGGTAATCATCTTTTCATTGACTGTTTCACCTAGTGTTCTAAGAGAGTTTACTACCTCATCTACTTAGGGAAAATAAGCAGCAATATATTCTTCATCATTCATCTTGAGACTTTCAAACTGCCTTCTAAATGTTTGAAGCTTTGCCTTTTTGAACTTGACATCTCCTTCATAAGTATTGATGAGATCGTCCCACATATCTTTAGCTATTTCAATACCCATAACTTTGGTGAATTTTGAATTTGACAAACCACTCGCTATAGAATTCAAAGCCTTGGCATTTGCCACATATGCTTTCTTCTCGTTCGGGTCTATTGGTAGAGGAGATGGGATTTTGTAACCATTTGTGACAGATTGTCAAACCTCAACTCCAAGAGACATTAAGTAGTACTTCATTCTAACCTTCCAAAGACATAATTTGTTCCATCAAATTGGGGGACCTTAGCATCTTTACTGGCCATTGTGATTTAAAAATCCTTCTTCCAACTGTTAGGCTTGTTGACCACTTTGTGTGAATGACCCCATAGCAGTGCATCCCCTTTTTCGCAAAAGGGATCTATCGTGTTCGAGTGTTCGCGCCTTTCAGATTTCATCATCAGTCGCCAGTTTTGTAAAGATGTCAACCCATTCTGCATACGTAAAATGTAAATAATCCTAGTATGATCACATCTGTATGTAACAGCCGAGGTAAACCTATTATTTTGGTGACGATTTCCATTTTAGGAGGTTTTTTGTTTCACTGCTTCATATGTGTCTCTAGACACAAATATCGACATATTTTTTCCCTCCACCCTCACCCCAAAACTAGGGTGGATTTTGTTGTCAAGATCTTAGGTGAGTCCTAGTGTTTTAGATCGAGTTTTTGTAAAAGTGACTTGGGAATAATTTTAGCTAATTGATTAAATTATTTTATTACAAGTTATTTGGTCTACTAGATTATATTTTGTGTTGCAGAAAAGGGTAAATGTTGAGGGTCTATAATGAACGGGTTTGCCCCCTTCATGTATTAAAATTGTAAAATCCTCATGTAAAAAAAGTATTTTAGTGCATGGTCCCTATAATTAGACACTATGGCTAAATTATTTGAGGGTTGGAAAAATTATTAATCCCTTCATGTGTCAATTAATTATTTTTTCTGGCAAAAATAAATTAAAAAAATCATAAGCTAGAAATTTAATTAATTAGAGTTAAATTTAAATTAATTTATTAAATTTTAGGGCAAAAATAAATTAAAATCCCAAGCGAGAAGCTTAATTAAATTTGTGTCCTAGGAAAAATTAATTCTTCAAATTAAAAAATTCGTGGGTCTTAGAGAAATTAATTTTTGGAGGTTTTGGGTGAAGGGAATATTGAAAATTTCAAGAGATTTTGGAACTTTGGACCTTGGTAGTTAAGTTAAGGTCAATTCTTTGAAGAAATCAACTCAAAATAATTAATTTTGAGTGGATTAAAATTCAATTAAATGAAAAAATTCGATTTTTCTCAAAAAATAAAATAATTTCAACAAAGGGGATTACAAGATAATTAAATTTTCTTAACGGTCGAGATTATTTTGACAAAGATCAAGCCAACTAGCTGTTGGAGAATTAATCTATAAATTAGAGGTCATTTGTCATTTCAAATCATCTGATTTTTTAATCGTGTACTAACTCTTGAAGATCTTGTAAGCTTTTATGGAATAATATAACACAAAGTCTTTGGGGTTTTACTTGATGGCAGTGTTCCTCTCTGGTATCTTATGGTAATGTGTGTTTAATTTTTTTCCGATCTTATTTATAAGTTTTTGGTTAATAGCTGTTGTAGATCAATTTATTGCACAAGTATCTTGCTTAAATTGTTGGGTTTTAAGATAGCATTAAGATTTTTATTCGATTGGCATGTATCTCCAATATTTGAAAATTTAATCATTATTTTATACCTCTATTAATTTGACGACTTATATTTTAAGCTTGCAGAAGTCATCTTTATTCAGAGATTTTGGGCGTTTGAGGAAGTCCTTGGTTGGACCAACCGACTCCCCAAACTTGAGATCTGGAGAGCCTTTTAGATTAAAACTCCGAGATTATCTAACGTAATATATTTTTTAGGGATTTTCTGGGCTAGTACCTAAAATTTAAAGAATTATTTATCTTTAAGAAACTATGCTAAATAGCTAGATCTGGCTAGAAAGAGCATTAGATCTACAGATCTGGGAGCGGAGTTGGACTCATACTCCTCAGATTTGATAGATTTGTAAATTATTTGTATAGATATGTTGTTTACTTGTGTAGATCTGAAATTTTGTAACATAATTTTGAATTTTAACACTTGCGTTTTTGGGATTTTCTCTATTTTTGTACATATTGGGTTTTGAGTTTCTCTTTTCATTTGTGCAAGAATATATTTGAGAAATCAATGAAGGAAATATTCAGATCTGAGCTAGATCTAGACCTTGGAAGACAAGATCTAGGCTCAAAAATTGTTTGTAGGAATAGATCTAAGAAATCAGCCAAGGAGATCTTCAGATCTGAGCTAGAAGCCTAGATCTAGACCTTGGAGGGCAAGATTTAGCCTCAAACTTTTGTTTGCAGGGAAGAAACGATAAGATCTTTTATTAAAGTCTTCAGATTTGAGATTATTTGAGGAAAGTTTTGGCTTTTAAGATAGATTTAGGCCCTGGAGGGTAAGATCTAGTTTCCAAAATTTTTGCAAGGTCAGCCATTGAAGATTTTGCATTTGAAGTGAAATAATTTTTTCAGAACAAGGGCTTCAAGTTTTGGGGTTGCTTAGCCTAGATCTGCCTTCTCCTAGCCCAACTCTAGCCCTATTGGGCCTAGTGCTAGCCCTCATTGGCCCTAGATTCCTCTTGCTCCATTTCTGATCTGAATATTTAAATTTTCTGAAGCTGATCCTTGGTAGTCTTTTGCAAAAAAATTGGTAAAAATTTGTGTTTTAAGTATTGAAATTTTTTTGGCAACTTGGGCAAGTGATCTTCAAGGCATAAGGCCTAAGGGTTTGATCTCTAAACCCTCTTTTTCCTTACTGTTTGCTACAATAGTCATATACCTTTCTAATAGTGGTGAAAAACACATCTAAGTTGTTTGAAATTAACTTAAAAAATTGCTAAATACATTAATAAGTCACTTATGTTTGATGGGTATAAAAAATTTGGCCTACTTCGAATAATTCTGTTTCTGAAGTTTGAAATACAACAGTGGCAAAATTTCATGCGGATTAGCCTAAAATCAGTTCCTAAGTTGTCTAATACATTAAATAATTAATTTATTGAGTTGGACATCCATCATTAAGCCTATTTCATATTTTAATTGTTGACTGTAATAAGTATATCAGACTTGATATATTTATGGAAATTACATCATAACAGACTGAATTTTTTTGATAATTCATGTGGGCAAGTTTGAAAACTTCGGTAAATTTTTGGCGTAAAGATAGCATTGATAGTTTACTGTTTTCATTGTCATATTGTTGTTGTCATAACATTTGTTTATTGTTGTCCTAAATTTTTTCTTACTGCTGTCCTAAAAAACAATTTCTGAAAATTAAGTGCTCTAACATTGTGAAGGTGACCTACAAAAGTTTTCAGAGGACTGATATATTTGTTTGCAGCAAACATTTCTTTGCTATCATAAATCTTTTTCTTTTTTGGTGCTCTTATTGTCGCTGAAAACATAATTGTTATCATAGATATCATCTCTGAAAATAAGTGCTTTTGTTTCATTTGTAAGGGCAACTGTTTGCATAGATTACATTAGCAAATTTTAGTTGTTTTTTGGATTTTGGATTTCGAGTCTACATGTATGTTGTTTTTTGATTTCCTCCTTTAAAATCACATATATAAGCTCGTTGCCCTAATGAACATTTAATTTGGGAATAGTCGATATTTATCCTTCTAAAGCATTTCTCGTGCCTTGACTTGTGAATGGTAATTGCATTGAAATATAATTCTCTTTGAGCTAAGTAGCATTGAAGGTGATTTACTCCATTTGCATAATATTGAGTAATCTGAAGATAATTGAATGGTTTGAATTTAATTGTCATTAGCATTATCTTGGAAGAATCCTAATTGTCTAAAGGGTTCGTTGATAATCTTATTAAATAATTGTCGTTGAAGCATAAACTGGATAAATTCTCTAGTTCTCTTTCTTGACATTAATATCATTATTGGCTTGTGGTTATTATAAATTTTTGGCATATTAGTGATCTTTCTTTAAGAGCACATACCTTGTGGTCATCTTGGTTATCTTTTGTATCTTATTGGCACCTTGTCTTGTATAAAATTATCACTTTATTTCATTAAGTACTCTTTTCATAAAGTTAATCAATACTAAGTACTTGAGCTTTAAACGATCTTACCTCAATAGTACTAACTCATCCCTTTTCTAATCACATCTTGTATCTCTTTTTATCATAATAACATTTTCCTTAGTAGCAGTTGTCCATCCTGTACTTGGTCCTAAATTTCTTAGCAAGATAGTTGATTCCACAAGGCATTGGTATCAATTGTCTAAATCGAATCATTTAAGTTTTGCTAGATCTAAACAAGTATTTGGTTGCTCCATTGTGTTTCGCAGATTGGTTGGTTCCCAAATGGTCCTTCTTCATTTCATTTGTATAGGGTCTTCCCCCTTAGTCTGTTGTAGGGAGACAACTTAAACGAAGAGATTGGTGATTAGGGTGACAACCCCCGATCTGAGCCATTGTCCTGGTGTCTAGACATTCTGTGCGGCAACATTTATTAGCGTCGTTGTCGGGGAACAATTTTTTAGACATTGGCTTTACGAAATTCATCTTTCTTCTTCATCTTTCCTCTTCATCTTTCATCTTTCTATCTTTAGCCAGCAAACATTTTTTAGCGTCGTTGTCGGGGATAGAGTTTTTTTGCCCTTGGTTCTCACGACATTTTTCTAATAATCTAATCTTTTCCGCCATTCATTAGCCCGCCAAGTGACACAACAATTTTTGGCGCCATTTCATCTCTTCATTTTTTCATTGCCTTATCTTTTTTCCTCTCACTAATCCTTTCATCTTGTCTATCTACACATTTAGCACCTGGACATTTTAGTTGGTTTCCTGTTTGGGTGGCGACTCCACTTATTCATCCATTATTTCTCAGACAAGAAACCCTCCCTGATATCCATCATCTTCTCCTTGACTAACATTTTGGTTTTTGACTTTTTGATCTTTGAGCTAGATTCATGCTCAAATGGCGACTCCTCTTCTTGCATTTCTTACAAGGATTTCTACTAAAAGCTTGCTTCTTGTGGATCTCTTGTTTTTCTTGAGCAAGGGTTTCTCTCTCTAGCATCTATTTGGCCCCTCCTTTTCCCTTTGGGCAAGTCATCATGGATGTGTTCGCCCCTTGTAACTTTACTAATATTCATGGTTATTCTAATGATCTTCCAGAGAATGGGATTGATAAATTGCATTTTTTCAGGGAAATAATGCAATTAGTGTTGATGCTCATCTGAAAGCTTTTGGTTCTTGGGTAGGTCAATATGCAAGGGCTGTTGATTATAATCATGAAGATGTTAAAATGAGCCTCTTTGTTCTTACCTTGGAGAAAGATGCTTTGGATTGGTTCACGGAAAAACATGATAAGTTATTTGATTCTTTCCAATCGATTATTAATATCTTTAAGGAAAAGTATGGAGATAAGAGAGAAGATAGACATCTCGTAAATGCTATCAGTGTCATAAAAGAGAGAGAAAACGAGATAGTTGAAGAGTTCAACAAAAGATTTAATGGTATATTTGAAGAAATATCTACAAATTATAAGCTTCTTGATAAATCTCTTCTAGTTTTTTATATCGATGCTTTTAATCCTGATACATCTTATGGATTGAGACGAGCTAAGAATTGTGATTATAAAATTGCTCAGACTTTAGCTATAGAGCTTGAAAAAGATAAGAAGGCATATGGGAAGTCTAAAATCCCAGGTTTTGATAGGGCTTCTACCAAATTGAAAGAACCTAAAGAAAAAGAGGTTAAAGAATCGGATGACGACCCTATGGAAAAATTACTATAAAAACTTGAAAGCATGGAGTTTAACCAAGAGAAACTAATCTCTAACCATGCTAAGGAAATAAGTACTTTGCAATCTAGGTTGATCCAAATGGAAGGAGCTCAAGCACAGAATTTTCAACCTAGGATTAACAATAATAATCAAAACAATAGTACTTGGCAGACAAGAGGCCAATCTAGTCAGTAGAGGCCTCCTAATCCACTTGAATCTGCAAATCGAGTGAATCAGGCTTCGCCTTATTGTAGTGCATGTGATGCTTTTCATGAAGAGGCTACTTGCCATGTCGTCAAAAGAATCATAGATAGTAGAATGGCAGGGACAAGTAATCAAGTCAATGTTGTTCATAAAGAATATCATTTGTCTCAAGAAAATTCGGCAGAAATTAAAGAGCATAGTCAAGAAATTAGACTTTTTACATCTCCCTATAGTATCAATAATTTTTACCATTAGAAGGATATGCAACTAAATCAATCGTAGGTAATCAAGAATAAGGAAGACAACCAAGATCAACTCATTAAGAACATGGAACTTAACCAAGCTAGATTAACATAAGATCACATTGTTGATTTTTGGGTAGCATCGGATGTGATCTAGCTCCAAAATTTTGTGGAGGGGCTAGAACACATGAGATCTCTAAGACCCAAAAATCATTTGGTGAAATTCCACCCGGATTGTATTTTATTAAAATAATTAATATTTTTAATGGGGTTTCTAATTCTAAACTTAGGAAAATTAAAATATTAATGGGTATTAATGAAAATATGGGCGAGAAGCTTCTAAGAGACTAGGATCAAGTCTAATTTAATTGTAGCCATTGATTAGAGATTAGATCACGACCGTTGATTTCTCAACAGGAAAAGTATAAAGGAAGGCTTGGGGTCAGTTGGAGAAGACACATAGAGAGATTGAGGAAATCGATTTTCTGAGGTGAGAAGTTTTCAAGAGGAAAATTGATTGGGGAGATCTTGTAGCTAAGGAGCAGGGATAGTTCGGGAATACTAACAGAGAGGTGGAGAGAAGCTTGTGGAGGTAGCGTAGTAGCCAGGAGAGCTGACGCTGGGCCAGTGTGGGCGCACGCAGCCTTGATGCAGAGCTAGAAGGGCCAGTGCAGAGGAGAAAGCTGCCTTCCATGCAGAAAGTTGGAACAACCAAGAAAGCTGACGCAGTGGGCAGAAGAACTGAAGCAGAGCTAATGCAAAACCTTAGAGAGTTCCACGTAGGTCCACACAATTACTGCGAAGGGCAGCGCGGTTGTAGTTGGGGCTAACCAATTTTGCTATCGGATCAGCCAGAATCTGCCTAGTGAAGTGGGGTAAAACTCACTCAGGTTTTTCGCCATTGTATTTCTATGTCACTAGTTTGCTGGGAGGGAAACCAACATTCATATTCATAACTACTGCTTAATAATGGAAAACCTTCAAAGTTGTTGCACCGGTTTTTCCACATTGGGTTTTCCGGAGACGTTTAGTCCAAAAATAAGTGTGTCCTTTGTGTGATTGTCTCATATATTTTTTTGTACTTAATCTGTATATTGGTGTAGGCTGTGGTGTATTTGCATTAATATTTTCTAAATAATTTTGAAAGTAACTTGTGAAAGGAAGAACACAAGTAGGTAATGCAAGTCAATTTACTGCGGCAGGATTTCTGACTTGTTAGATTCAGAAATTTTCACACACGCCAGGGAAATGAGTTCTATGCAAAATAAGTTGTTGTCTATAGAAGAAAAACCCATTAAGGAAATGAAGATCACAGAAATTAATCAATCCAATCACATAGCCACAGTGGTAGAAAAGTGTTTTTAGAAGATGGAGGCTATGAGGACCGATATGCAGAAATATCATGAGAAAGACATGAACTATATGCAAAATTGCTTCATGGGCACGAAAGTGAAAATTATAAAATTATAAAGGACATGGAAGGTAGTCAAATATCTCTTCAGAACAGATTAAAGATAATGGCAGTTAATAATTCTAATAAGATGTCCATTATTCAGAATCATGTGATTGTAATGGAAGCAAAGCATACTCGGGAAATGAAAACTATGGAGGCCAATCATATCACTCTACAAGACAGATTTATGAAAACTGAGCTCAATCAAGTGAAAGTAATAGTAAGGCATGCTAGAGAAATGAGTTCCATACATAAGAGGTTGGAAGAAAGGAAATCATAGGTACAAAAGTTTCAATCTGATCCAGATGATAGGTGTGAGAAAATCAAGGAGCTTTCAACAGATCATAACTCTCCTAATCCATTAAAGCATGTCACATCTTGTGAATATCCTGAGAAAGTGGCTCACCCCATTAACGAATATTTAGTTGAGGATGACATGATTAGAGAAGAAATTGGAAAGGATCAAGTTATAACTCATAACACTTGTGAAACCGATCCATCATTTATCACAGAATAGAGGCATGTCACAAATATCTTAAATACTTTGTCCAAAAGTTCTCAAGAAGAATGTTCCACATCATCAGCGATACAACCTGCCAGGAAGAAAAGCTTGAAGCAAAAAGGAAAAAGAATAAGGAAGCGGTTTGATGCATCTAATGGCCATGAGCAGCTCAATTTTCGAATATGACGAAGTCCTACCATATGCAAGGTTGGACATGGCACATCGTCGTGTCCCTTCCTAACTCATTTTGGAACAAGATTAATTTTTGTATTATGGGGCCAATTTTGGAGTTAGTGGACCCCATACGATTTTATTAGGAGATTAGACTTAGGAAGATGTTTGTTTTGTAGTTAAGTTACACATGGGGCGACCCTCACTAGGGAATTACACACTCCCTAGTTCGATTTGCATGGAGGGGGTTAACTTTTGCATGATGGTGGTTAAGTGAGGGCCCACGATGGAGGATGAAATGGAGGGAAAAGTGCTCCACAAAAACTATATAAGGAAGACAACTCTCCGCTGCTCATTCATCATTGGAGTATATCAATTTGTCTTTGGTTGCTCAAGCTACTTAGCCGAGTCACTGGTTGTTTAGCATGAGTTCTTCAGGCGAAGAGCTCACCCTTTCTTCGGGGGACTTAGAGTGCCACCCTAGGAAGGTTTTCTTCATTTCTTCAGGGGGAGGATCACATTGTGATTTCCAGTAGTAGCATTTCCTTCCAGGTGGTGCGTATTACTGGAGGATGCAATGGAGAGGAGGTTGAGTTTGTTGATGGTGCTTAGTAGTGGAGATTTGATGTGAGATTTTCCGGAGTGGAGGCTAGGGAGGATTTTTAGCATTTGAGAGAGTTTGGGAGTTGATTGAGCTTTTGTCTTGGCAGTGTGACTTTCGCACTACCTGGGCCAACGTAGAGGCATTGTTTGGGAGCTCATTTGGTGGGTACTAGGGTAGAGTATCAGTCCTTGAGGCTAAGCTTTTCCAGGGAGATTGGAGGAGATATTTGGAGTGGTGTTTGTTTCCCTTTCAGATCTTGGAGGAGGAATTTGTGGCCATTCCTTGCACGCTGTATTTCTGGAGGTGTTTGGAGGGAGTGGGCCATAGAGGAGGTCGAATTTGGGAGTTTGGATTCAGGCCAAACCCTTTCTGGGTTTTGGCCAAGGAGCTTGTGGCTGAAGTTTCATCATTTTCTAAGCACTGGAGATGGGGTTTCTTGCAGCTCCTTTCCATCCAGTAGTTGTAGTTACTAAGAGATAGCACAAAGCATTAGAGGAGCAGTTACTTTCCAACATTGAGATTACTGTTTGACACCTAGGTTCTGTCAAGCTTGCCGTTGAGGCAAGCCTAGGTGCATTTTTCACACTATTGTACTTGCACCATTCCATTAATAAAATGGCTCAACTAGTTCTCATTTCTGTTGTGTATTGAGTATTCGCTGATCATTTAAAATTTCTGTGTATGAATCGTATTTTGTTTTGTATATCACTGTCTGTTTAAGTTTGGAACATTACAGTGGTATCAAAGCTTAGATTTTGGCTCAGTTGTGGGGTAACTTTTCTATGAGAGAGGAGGACCGACAAAATATTACTTGCAAAAGACAGAGGAACCAGAGCAGGGAGAGGGAGTTGGAAATTACTCCAGACACGTAGGATCGTGGGAAGACTGCAGTAGCAGAAGATATGGGTAAACCCAAGAGTAGGGAAGAGATGCCCTTCGATAGCCTCTTGAAGGCTTTGAGTGATTTGGCGAAGGGGCAGAAGGAGATGCTAGACGAGATCAAAATGTAGAACTAGGAGAGAAGCACTCACTGAGAGTTCGTAGTTGAAGAGACTTCAGGGGCCTCTCAATAGTTCGACCATCTTTCACCCACTACGCAATGACCATCCTCGAGTGAGACAACTCTAGCTATTTTACCCTCTTTTATACCCTTGGCGGAGGGAGAGACTGGTGGAGGTGAGGATCGATCGTTGATGGGGGAGCATTTCTGGGAGTGGCAGTCTATTGGGGTAGACTTTAGAGAGGCTCTCACCTTTAGAGACTTTTGCAAGCTCAAGAAAAACAAGAAGGGGAAAGGTTATGGTACGCAGAACAATGAGCTACATCGTTCTATTGGGAAAATGTATTTCCCTACATATGATGGCACTTCCAAGTGCACATCACGTGCTTGGGTAGAGAAGTTGGACACATACTTCTAGTTGAATAAGATGACAGAGGTAGAGGCCATCAAGATGGTCACGTTGCACCTAGAGGGGGAGGCACATGATTGGTGGTTT
The DNA here is from genome assembly GCA_000404065.3 of Pinus taeda. Taxonomy (NCBI): domain Eukaryota; kingdom Viridiplantae; phylum Streptophyta; class Pinopsida; order Pinales; family Pinaceae; genus Pinus; species Pinus taeda. Next base: position 10,694 of record APFE030561290.1, on the reverse strand, counting down.
CACGGCTTGTTCACTCTGGGGCATGCCACGGTGACCTCCTACGAGGACTTCACACGGAGAGTAGTGGAGCGCTTTGATCGGAAGGATCCAGAGGCTCACTTTAGGGAGTTGACCCAAATCCGACAGACAGGGCATCCGAAGAATTATATCTTGGAGTTTTTGAGGGTCCAGTCATGGTGCCCGATTTGTTAGATGCCAGGAGAGTATACACATTTGTAGAGGGGTTGACAGAGCCATTGCAGGGACTGGTGAAGTCTCGCAAACCATCTACTCTTCTGGAGGCAGTATCTTGCACTCGCGATTTGCAGGGGGCCATCCCCAAGGCTCGAGCTCCATTTCCTGCATGCACTCCCTACCCTTAGAAGGGGGGTGACACTAAAGCATCCACAACACAAAGAGTGAGTCAAGGGCATGGGCAGTTGGTTGACGAGACGAGGAGGGACCTCAGGAGGAGGAAGTTGTGTTTTACATGCCGAGAGCCTTGGGAACCTTGCTTGGTGCACAACAGGCAAGGTCCATTACATGGAGGTCTTCTCAGATAGTGATCAGGAGGATGATGAGTAGTTGGAGTTTGGTGGCGAAGATAGCGAGGATCTAGCAGGGAGAGGACCACCACCACCACCATCTCAGGGAGGAGCATCTTTCGCACCAGTCGGGGGAGTCCTATCTTCTTTGTGTGAGATTCCTAGATTTTTGACCATGAGGATCACATGTACAATGCAGGGGCAGTGTGTCTCAGTCTTGGTAGATAGTGGGGCCACCCACAATTTTATTGATGCTCAGATGGTTTAGTGGCGGGGCATCACCACTACAAAGTTTGAGGGGTTTTCAGTCCTAATACTAAACACCAGTGTGGTGTTTTCAGTGGTGGATGTACCAGACACCAATGTGGTGTTGGGTGTCCAATGGTTGTATTCCCTTGGTCGGGTTACCGCTGATTGGAAACAGTCGGTGATGGAGTTTGTTGGATTGAATGGCATGCCGGTGGTTCTTAGGGGCATGCATTCGTACCCCCCTTAGACATTTTTGGTCCATTGGATGGAGGCCGATTTGAGGCATGGAGACATAGCATGGGAAGTAGAGCTGAGGATTTTAGAGGCCGGGGGAAAGGCTATACCACCACATCCGGACATACGGGCAGTACTGGATAGATATCCGGTAGTTTTTGGAGATATACTGCTGGGGCCACTATCAGATAGGGGACTTGAGCACACTATAGAGTTGGAGCTTGGTGTGTAGGCGGTCATCACTAGACCCTATAGGCATCCCAAGGCCTATAAGGACGAGATCGAGAGAGCCATCGGGGAGTTGTTGGCGCTGGGTCACATCAGATTGAGTTCTAGTCCATTTTCTTCTTCGGTTGTGCTAGTGAAGAAGAAGGATGAGACTCTTCGCATGTGTATTGACTACGAGGCCCTCAAGAAGAAGACGCTGAAGAACATGTATCCCATTCCGCACATTGATGAGTTGATGGATGAGCTTAGAGGAGCCAAGTACTTCTCTAAGATAGATTTGCGGTTAGGGTATCATCAGATCTAGGGAGAGAGTAGGACATTCCAAAGACAACCTTCAGGTGCCATTATGGGCATGTTGAGTTCTTGGTCATGCCTTTTGGGTTGACTAATGCACTGGCTACTTTCCAGTCATGAATGAACCATGTGTTCTGAAGCCAGCTGAGGAGGTTTGTACTAGTATTCTTTGATGACATCTTGATCTACAACAAGACATGGGAGGACCACCTGCAACACTTAGAGACAGTCTTGTGTATATTGGAGGAGCAACAGTTGAATCTATGCTAAGATGTCCAAGTGCAAGTTTGGGATGAAAAAGATGCTTTACTTGGGACACATCATAGGTGCAGATGGGCTCAAGGTGCATGAGGAGAAGATTCGGGCCATTTAGGATTGGCTAGAGCCCTGAGATGTGACAACGCTGAGAGGATTTTTGGGCATTTGTATTTATTATCGGAAGTTCGTGAAGTGCTTCTCACAGTTGGCAGCACCCCTTACTAATACAGAGGGAGATCAGGCAACATTTGATCGCCTCAACGAGGTGACGAGTTGTTGTTAGGTATTAGCACTCCCAGATATTACTCAACCTTTCACATTGGAGTGTGATACATCGGGTGTAGGGATCAGGGCAGTCTTGTCCCAAGGAGGGCACCCCATTACTTTCAAGAGTCGGAAGCTTCTACCTCAGGAGTTGTCGTATTCCATTTACAACAAGGAGATGTTGGCCATAATGCATGCATTGGCCAAATTTAGACAGTATTTGGTGGGGAATCGATTTCAGGTGAAGACGGATCACAATAGTCTTCACCATTTCATGGGGCAGCAGGGCCTTAATAACAGACAACAGAGATGGGTCAGCAAAGTGCAAGCTTACAATTTTGATATTGAGTATGTGGGGGAAGCACAACATAGTGGCGGATGCACTATCCAGGAGACCAGTCGGGCTTTCACTCATGAGCATTTGTCATGACTGGAAGGCTCAGTTATTGGTAGAGTACTCCAAGGATTGTCGGGCGTGCGAGATCTTGGAGGTAGCTATGTAGATGAGTGCTACAGGGTATTGGATGAGGTTATTTATTATAAGGGGCGCATATTTTTGGTTTTAGGATCATAGTTGAGAGAGCGCGCCCTTCGAGCAGCTCATGATTCTCCTTTGTCCGGGCACTAGGGGTTTAGGAAGACATATATGGCAGTGAGAGCATTTCACTGGAAGAGCCTCAAGGGAGATGTGTTGAGGCATGTGTAGGAGTGCAAATTTTTCTAGAGGAACAAGGGACAGTTGACCCATATAGCAGGATTGTCGCAACCTCTTCCCATCCCTGAGGGGAAATGGGAGAGCATCCCTATAGACTTCATTACTGGACTTCCCTCAGTGCAAGGGAAGGATTGTATTTTTGTAGTGGTTGATCTACTGACCAAGTTTGCACACTTTCTTGCCATACCAACACAATATTCAGCCTCACAGGTGGCTGAGTTGTTTTTCAGGGAGGCCTTTCGTTTGCACGGACTCCCTAAGACCATAGTTAGTGACAGGGATAGTCGATTCATGGGAGGATTTTGGTAGGAGCTCTTCATACTAGTCGGCGCTGAGTTCACCCCGAGCACCAACTATCATCTGCAGACCGATGGTCAGATAGAGAGGGTGAACTAGTGGTTAGAGGGCTATCTCTAGAATTATGTGACATGGGCAGTAGAGGGCTTGGATTTGATGGTTGCACCTAGGAGATTATTGTTACAGCACCACCCATCCTATGTCCATTGGTATGATTCCTTTCCATGATTTATATGGTCATGATGCTTTGTCTTTTACTGATATTGTTTTTGGAGACAACATGGCCCCAAAAGCCAAGTTTGGATCCTAGAGAGCCAAGATATCCTCAAGGCTCTTAAGGATAACTTACAGACAACCCAGAACCAACAAAAGATGAATGGTGATCGACATCGAGTAGAGAGGCATTTCGAGGAGGGGGACTTAGTCTGCCTTCGAGTGCAGCTGTATCGACAATCCACACTAAAGTAGAAGGAGGCTAAAAAGTTGTAACTGAGATTCTTTGGGCCATACAGAAGGAGTAGGAGGGTTGGAGAGGTGGCTTACGAGTTGGAGCTACCACCAGGGAGCAGGATTCATAACATCTTTCATGTGTCATGCCTCAAGAGGGTGTTGGGGCAGCAGGTTACAACAGCGATGGAGTTGCCTCCACTTGATGATGAGGGGCATTTGATCCTAGAGCTAGAAGCCATCTTGGAGACCAAGGAAAGGAAGCTTAGAAGCAGGATCATCAGCTAGTATTTGGTGCGATGGAAGAATTTACTAGATGTGGATGCCACTTGGGAGGGAAAGCACATTCTTGAGCATCCGTCATTGAATTTGCTTGGGGACAAACAACATTTGGTAGGGGAGGACTCTCATGTCCCTTCCTAAATCATTTTGTAACAAGATTAATTTTTGTATTATGGGGCCAATTTTGGAGTTAGTGGACCCCGTTCAATTTTATTAGGAGATTAGACTTAGGAGAAGATTCTTTTTTAGTTAAGTTTGTTATGAAACCAACTCAAGAAAAAGATAAAAAAGATAGATCAACGCCTTAAAATTCAACCTCTTCGAGGGGGCAACCTCCTTTACATTACATAAATGAACAATTCTTGGATGATTCAAATGACAAAACCTCCTTTCTATATATAGGAGTCACAATATAACCCAGCCGACCCAACAATAATAATATAAAGCCACAAAAATAACACTAGAGGGATTCTATGGGGGCACAGTAATAACAATATAGTGACAATAGGGGCACAACAATATTAATAAGGGGTACAACTACCATATTAATGGGGTAATCACTAGTATTATAGGGAACCAACATGCCCCTCTCCTTAAAAAAGTGTTGTCCTCAACACTTGAGTAGTTTTGGATGCTTCTGTATAAAATTCTCATCCTCCCATGTGGAATCTTCA
>APFE030561264.1:16642-41373 GCA_000404065.3 Pinus taeda | reverse complement strand
TTGATCAACAATTGGGCCTTTATGTGCAGTTTGAGCACAGGCAGATTTGATTGATAGAGTTTTTGTTCTAGTTCTCCCTTATTGCAGTTCTATTGTATTGATTCAGAAGAACAAGTGGATCTAGTCTAAAAATTGTGAAACATGATCCGTTAGCTAATCACGGTGGTTGGGTGGTGCAAGGAAGGAGAGTGGAGTTTCCTTCAAGTTGGAGCTTGCATAGGGTGTTGGAGCGTTCATCCAATAGCAGCTAGTAAATATGGTGTTGGAGCGTTCATCCAATAGCAGCTAGTAAATATGGTGTTGGAGCATCTGTCAAGTTGGAGCTTGAAATCTAGGGCATTGGAGCATCCTTTCAATTGTAGCTAGTAAACAAGGTATAGGAGCGTCCTATAGGTTAGAGCTTGTAAATCAAGGGGTTGGAGCTGAAAACTTGATGTAGATCTTTTGAAGACAAATATTAAGAAGCGTTTGGTGGTTTTTGTCCCGAAAGGGTTTCCACCTAAAAATATGTGTCTACAATCTCTATTGTTATGCATTGTGGAATGGTGTTGATGATTGTTTATGTTTATCTAATACTAACAATAATTAATGCTCTCTGGATTTAGAAATATACTAACTGATAAGAAATACTGATTCACCCCCCTCTCTGTACTTCCAACATAACCCTCCTGTTAAGTCTTACAAAGATGCCATGGTCCATTCACTTGGAAAGATAACTCCTTTTGAGGATTTAAAACAGGTAATTGATTTAGCAGTTCAAATCGCTACCTCCCTTTGGAATGATGTTGTTCTTATTATCTGGGAATATAAGATGGAACATTATTCCCAACTAAAGGAAATTTGTTTGTGGAGAGCTTTAGAGGACCAAACTTGATCTAGTTTTTCTTCAAGAAGTCAAGTCAATTGAGTTTGAGCTTGGTAATCATATCAGTTCAGTTGGAATGGCAACTATTTTGGGCTACATACCATGTACAAGGTAGTCAAGGAGTGGTATTTACCCCTTCTCTTTATCTGCAATGCTTTGTTGTGGATCATGGTAGGGATCCAAAATGTGTATCAATTGCATTCTTGGTGCAAAACCAGCTTCTAGGGCTTTGTGAAATTTATGCTTCTAATCTCAATTCAAAGCAGGGTTGTCTTTGGGAGTGGTTGGCCTCCTCACTCTCGTCTACATATTGGATCACTCTGGGAGATTTTAAAATGGTGGAATAGGAAGGTGATCAAGGTGGTGGCATAAGGAGAGTAATTAATGGTGCAAAGGAGTAGGCTTGGACTCAGTGCAACATTGACCTTCAATTGTATGACCCAAACTATAAGCAAAAGGAGCTTGATTATGGTAGTCAGTTCCTTTGGACTAATTACATACAAGGCCAAGATAGCATTCGAGCAAGGATGAATCATTGTAATAGCATATTGCAAAAGCTTCACAAATATAATCGTATTTATTCCATTCTCTACAACAACCTATATGAAGTCACCAAAGGATCAACCTTAAGCTCTTGGGCATGGACAATCTCAAAATGAGATAACTCGTCCTTAAGAATTGTTATCACAAAGTCTAGCAAATAAGTGCAAAACCTCACTAGGTATTCTAGATCTATGAAAACAATGAAATCAGCCACCACTATCACCTCAGTGGCTTCTTTCCTACTGTTTTTTGGCTGAATACTTCCTGGAAAGATGTTAGATGAATAAGAAATCCTAGGCCAAATGGATTTCTAAAGAGCTTGCAAAGCATACACCCTAGAATGATCTTCAATTAAGAAAGGCTCGGAGTAAAATGTGATGCGTTGGAGGAAACTGCCAGCAAAGCCTTGGAGGTCAAGATAATGTCTAAGGATGTTCAATTAAGTCTTCCACTAGCCACCATCAACTTATAAAATGCTCTTGTAAGTAAGGGTTTCAAGAGTATGCAGGTTTATAGCATGCAGAAATTACAACAGCTTTATAAATAGCCTAGTAATGGTAAAAGATCAACAAAGCATTGAGGCTATTAAAATAGGTAAATAAGGGATAAGTCAAGAGTGTGTTTTTAATGGCTAAACATGCAAAAAACAGCGAATGACACCTATTGCCTCAAAATCTAGCAAGTCTTGTGAGAGGCCTCCCAAGGCGAAAGACAGACTAAGACACAACAATGAGGTGCATGCCACTTACTCTTTAGTGGAATTTCACTACACGGAAGGATTCCCAGTATAGGTCACCTAAATAGTAGTCTAGGTCAAAAGTGTCAAGATGACACATTGATAGGCTTAATCATGGTACTCAGACTAGGAACAAGGTTCAATTCATTGTTTTGGCAAGTCTCATTTGGTGACTCCCCCTCAAGAGGATAATAAGAGATACAATACGAGGGTCAACTCTAAAGGTGAACTCTTTCAAGTCCCCAAGCCTTGTTTGACTTATCAAAGAAAGGGTAAGTAAGGAACTTCATCCTCCTCTTGTGGTTTTATAGAAAAATTTTCTTTATATAAACATACTTCATATATAATGGTTACTCCATGGATGAAAAACACTTACAAGCCAATTAATTTGGTTGTTATTTCTCCTCGGCTCGATGACATGCTTGAGTTGAAAAAATCTCCATCTTTTCTTGAAGATGGTACTAATACTACCCAAAAACATTGGGATGTATTTATAGAACATATCGTTGACATTTACGGATCGTCATATTAATGTTTTACTTAGATGTTTTGTATTGTCCCTCAAGCAAGACGCATGAAAATGGTTTATGAGTTTACTATATAACTGTATTAACTCTTTGGAATCATGTCAGATTTTTTTTTGAGAAATGGGTCGAAAAGAAAAATGTTCATTTGTTTTTAAATGCTCTTACTAGCATTAAGCGTCTTGAGAATAGAATTGTCAAAGAATTTAACAGGAGATCTTACAGGACACACTGAAAGAGATTCCACAGTTGCATCATCCTACTCCAAACACTTCACTCACATACTACCTCAGTGCTTTCAGTGGCCACTTCAACGTTTTCCTTAATGAGTAAAGGCCTACCACACTTGAGCGAGCGAAGGCCAAAGCTAAAACTATGGACAAGAGTTGGATGATAACAAGAAGGCCTATTTTATGGGACCTGTTGGCCTTGTTCGCAAAATGGCCCAAAAATAGATCCAAATATGCCCCAAAGTCTCCAAATTTGCTTAAAAATCATGCCAATGAATCCATATATGCTCTTGAAGTCTTCAAAATCCTCTTAAGGATCATTCAAAGTCAAAACCATCGCATGCCAAGAGCCCTTGGAAGGGCAGAAAAACACTATCGGGAGGCTAAAACACATTAAAACAGTCAAAAAACCAAGTATCGGAGGCTTGGACTGGGCAATGCACAGCAGCCGTTAGATCTGGCCGATCAATGGCCTAGATCTAAGCGGCGAATCGCAATCGACGCTGCAGAAAGGACGACTTAGGGATGGGCGCAAGAACCCGCCGATCAGCGATCTTCGATGATTGGATCGGCGAACGTATCAGCGATTTAAGTAAGGGCCCTCGGCATGAGAAATAAGCGATTGCGATCATATCACATCGCTATATTGCAACCAGTGTTTTACGAACCGGCCGGGTCAGAACCAACCCGGCCGAGTTGGTCCGGGTCATTGGCCTGGGCAGCGAAACGGTGGCTAACCCGGTTCGGACGGCCGAGTCAGCAATGACTCGGCCGAGTCATTGCTGACTCGGCCGAAACGGACCGAGTCTGCAATAAAACGGCCGGGTCAAATTGTCAACTGTTATGCTAAATGTCATCACTGTAAGACACATAATATTAAGTCATAGGTCTTTGTCATGTCAATGGTCATCGTTTCAACACACTGTCATAGATCAGACATGGAACTATTGTCACATTCTCAGTGATTAAGGTAACAAGAGCAATGTTTACTCAAAATATTGCTAGGTCGTGTTAAGTGTGGATTCTCTAGAAGAATACAAGTCTGCCCAGTCACCAATCATTACATCAATCTAATGTATCGTTGTCCCTTACACTTAAGACACTGTCGAGTCAGATCATTGTACAAGGGGTAATGTTACATTAGGCCACAAAACAAGGGTTACTAAGTGGGCATTAACAAGTGCTATTGTCTCGTATCATCATATTATGTCACTGTCACCTCATTGAAATGTCAATCACAGCCATACATGTGTAGGCTCATATTATTGTCTCATTGTTGCATCAAAAACATTGTCAAATCAAAGTCACCAATCATCTTATCAATGTTACATAATTGTTACACTTAAGTCAATGTTAGGTCAGATTGTTGTCAATAGTTTGACTACTATTTGTGACAATGTTAATTCAAATTACTATATAGCAAGTTGTCAATGTATCAAAAGGGTATTGTAAGGTTCAGTAAATATTATTTTGCACTCTTCAGTCTCAGCCTTCAGGTTGTAGCCACAGTTTGCACAATAGGTCTTAGGCGTCTTGTTAGGGTCACTGTACAATGTCAAGTCAATGTTATGCCAAGTTCATATGCATTAGGTCAACCAATAAGAGAGTTGTACTTGGCTGGGGATTTATTCAAGTAACCTGCGGTTGGCTGGGGACTTTGTTGCAAGTTCGAATAACTACATAGAGACACTACGAAAGAGGCCATATGAGACTTAAGGATAAAAGGAATGACTTAGGCTGGTCTAAGAATAAAACTGGAGGGAGATATACAGCTAGACATGCGTATAAAGCTTTAAAATTATGTTTAAAATCTTCAAAATTAAGTTTTTTTATAAAAAAAATTAAATATTTAATGTATTTTTTACAACGACCGAGTCATTGAAAACGAGCCGGCCGAGTCATTACCGTTTCGGAGTCGGAGTCGGAGTCATTGCTCGGCCGAGTCGGAGTCGGAGTCAGAGTTTTAAAACATTGCTTGAAACTTCTCATGAGTCATCATGATCAAACTCAATTGGTTGAGTCTGGACTCCCAAACTTTGAAGTCACAAACTTCTCTATTGGTTCAGTGACTTGAGTCTCAAACTTTTGAAGGTATTATGCCCTAATATGCCCTATTATTTCATTTGGTGCTCCACATGGCTTTACATGGCCTCCTATCCCAGCCAAGTGTTGCTTAAACCTGTTAATACCCCCTCCTTCAATGGATTTTTGGCAATATTTACAGATCATTTTGCCATCAATCATATCACAATGAGCCCATGCAGTATCTCTGGCTTTTGGAGGCATGATGACTACTGCTTAGCTTATAAACTCAGTTGTTCCACTACTCCAGCAAAAACTCAACACTCTCCAAGCTCCCAAGAAAATTCACAAACACTCCAAATGAGAAGTGTGAGACAAATGAGAGGGAAAAGGGCCTCTTAAAGGCTTGGAGAGGGTGTTTTTGGAGGGAAAGGACCCTTACTTTCCCTCCAAAACCCCTAAAAGACATTGAAAAAAGTGTTGACTGGCCTCATGGTGGGCTTGACCTGTAACCGGCTGGTTTAGGACAGAACCGGCGGGTTTGATACAAACTGGCCGGTTCCGTTCTAAACCAGCTGGTTCCATCCTAAGCCGGCCGATTAGGTCTCTTTTTTGGCCACAGAGGGTGTCTAATCCGGTTTTTTGACCGGTTCCAACTGGTGGGCTTGCTAACCGGCCGGTTAGACTGGTAACCGGTAAGCTGGGCCGGTTTTGAATACTATGGTTTAAACCTTATACTTTTCAGAAATATTTCGATGTAGAATATAAATAAATTATTTGAATATCTATGTTAACTAAATTATGTCTATACCAACTTCATATATATCTAGATATGGAGAGAAAAAAATAAAATAAAATAAAAATAAAAAAGAAATTGTTAAAAGAAAATGTTTTAATGTTGTATATAATAAAATTTTCAATGTGGGTTATCAATAAAATATGACGCATACTTAAAAATATATTGATAACAAAAAACAATTTTAATGTGCATTTTTATTGTCAAAACATTTGAAGTGGCCTCAGTGTTTTACAATTTGGTCATTTTTTAGGTATGCGCTTTTTTGTTGAAATCGAACCAAGATATTTGGACATTTGGTCATTTTTTAGGTATGCACTTTTTTGTTGAAATCAAACAAAGATATTTTGGACATTAAGTTTATGTACTCTATATAGCATTCAAAAATACAATTTAAACAATAAAAAATTACACATTGTATTTTGCACAATCTAAAAGAAGTTTGCACCTGAAAAAATTTGATCCCTCTCAGCTCATGTTAGATCCGTGCTTAAGATGGATCTATGCTGATTTAGCACCAATAAATTAGAACAAAAAGCAAAACTATATGAACATAATATAACAGTTTGTTGAAATAAGCCAGCATTTACCGTGATATGCTACAAGTTTCTTCTTCTCTTCTGACACGACAGCGTTCTTCTTCTCAGGACCAGCAATGATTCTTTCTAGAGCATCTGCAATTTCATCTTTGCTAATCTCCTTCAATTCTCTTCTAGCAGCAAGAATAGCAGCTTCATTCATTAGATTTTGCAAATCAGCACCAGTGAAGCCTGGTGTCCTCCTTGCAATTTTCTCAAAATCTACATCCTTTGCCAGTGCTTTGCCTCTTGAGTGGACCTGCAAGATAATTAAACAACTGAATTAAAAAATAAGTAACAAGCCATAATATGCTTTGCATCTTCACATTTATCCTCGAGCTCTCCTGCTACAGCGAAATAAGTCTTGCGTTCCAATAAATAAAAGAAGATTGGGAATCACACTATCAGCACAAAATTAAACATGAAAATGACTCTTATATGTTACACCAAACTATGCACTATAGGGAAAAACAAACCCTCAAACATGCCACATACAAATATACTCATACTGGTTTTGAATGTAATGAATATTACAACCTGAAAAGGTCATTAACACTTTAGGCAACTATAAGGCAAGTGGAGAGCAGTAAACAAACTATTGTTTATTCATAATAACTCTACTTTCTTATCCTTTTTATAGGAACTGACTTCTTCTTATCACAATGAAGCTAACACAGCCATATTTAACATTACAGGGAAACATTAGCACCATTTGATTTGGTTGAGTTCAACTAAGCGGCCATGAGTGGGGGCTCAACATCGCCTAGGATTCACAACTGGCCCCAACCACTGACACACATCCACAAGTGTGAGCGCAAGCAGTAGTATGTCACTTGATAGGACTTGAAACCTGGTGGGGGCTATATTAGCTAACTGCTTTCACCACCCTGGCAAGCCACCATTGACTTGATCATCTTTAAATAGGCTATTAAACAATTCTTGTCAATTGTTGTTGAACAGTGTCCTCCAAATAAGGTTACCACTACGTTGCTGAACAAACATGGCAGAGGGCTTTAGCCCATATAGAGACATACAGAAATGTGGAAACACATTTGGTGTAGCCCGTAGCCCTGGATTCATCAAGCACCAAGAGAGATAAAATCCCTCAAGATGCAAATCTTTTAGCGCAAAAACTTGAAGAAAAGCTTGCACTTCAAAGCATATGATCTCTCCCAAGGCTTGATAGATCCTGGGTTAAGATGGACCTAGGTTGGTGTTAAAATTGGCAACTAGGGCCAAACTCCATGTGGGTCATCTCATTTATGGCAGCTGATATTTTTCCTAGATTCCTCTTGTCGAGAGATGTAGGATTGATCTAAAGATCATCCGATTCCGACAAGTATTTATGGAGATATGAATTTATTTGTATTTACTTGACAAATTGTCAAGGCCGGCCAGCAGTTAAATGTGTGGCACACATGCCCAGTGGATCATATAAATACAAGTGAGGTTGATTTATTTTATCATCATCTCATCTCACTCATTTCTTCTCTCTGTCTCCTTAGCTTTGGGTTACAAAAGGAGCATCTCACACATGGGCAGGAGGACGCAGTAGGGTAAGGAGGACGCAAAAGCTGCTGAAGGTCTCTTTGACCAACGTTGACCAAGCATTGACCTTAGAAGAGTGCGGTTTTGGTGTGGCTGCCTCTCCTAGGCAGGGCGCATTTTTTGGCACGAAAATCGAGGCAATCTGACCTCAGGTTTGACCAGAGTTGACTGCCCTAGTTTGGGGCAACAAGTTGACTTTAGTAAACTACAATTTCACTGTGTATTTGGGGTTGTTTAAGAGCTGATTCTTCAGGCTATTCGAAGACTAGTTGACCGGGAAATTGACCAAGCATATTGGAGGTCAATTTCATCTCGTTTGACTAAGTTTGACTTTGTTGATTTAGGGTTTGCTGCTACTGATATAAAATTACAAAATTCTGATTTTGTACTATTTATCTCTGCTGAACTATTGAAGATAAAAGAAGATTTGATCAAAGGGTTTCCCTGCATTGGGGTTTGTCCCTGGCTAGCCGCCACATCTTGTGTCTCTTGTCTTGGCTTGTTTTCTGTCAGTAGTTTAATGTTCTATCTGCACTTTACTTAATGTACATGTGATTGCTAATCAATGGTTAATAAGAAGAAAAGAAGTGAACTGCTCTAAGCATAGAACATACCATAATTTAACATGGTATCTAAGCTAAGGTGAAAACAAAGCCCAAGAAAGAGCAAGAGCAAGAGCAATCACCGAAGGTTCGCAGGCTTGATGCAGGAGCATCTGAACTTAGCCAGCAATGTGAAGGCTTGTTCACATGTTGTGGCTAAATGAGTTGAATTTCACTGACCTGAGTGGTCAAAAGTCAGTTTTAACTGAGAGGGTTGGATCTCTCAAGAAAATGATCTGTGTTTCAATATTGTAATAGTTAGGAAATTGTCTTATTTTAGATTCAAGGATAAGTTGTTAGCATAGGTCTATAATGAAACTTGAAAGTAGAGATTGATTTGTTAGAATGATTAAAACAGAAGATTGAGTTGTTAAGCACAATTGGAATAGGATCCGACTCATAAAAATGAAGAAATTGTAATGGAAAGGGAGCGGAGATGATAGAGGATTGAGCGAGGCAAGAGTCGAGTGATAGAGAGGATTTCAAGATTGAAACATAGGTCTTTTTATTGTTGTAATCGAACCGGAGGGCCAAGACTCTATAATTGTTATCATATTGAATAATCAATCCGTATGTGTTAATGTGTCGATTCCATTAAAAACTCGTGTTTGCCTCTATATATTTGCCTTCGAAACAAACCAAGCATTCTTCTCTATTTTATGCTTTATGTTATAAAACTCAACATTCAAAGGTTAATCGAGGTCCTTAGTGTTAAATATAGTTGCTGAAGCCCGCATAAATCCCAGCCGTCAATATAAGTCCAAACAACGGTGTGATATCACATCGATCGTTGGATTATCCCACATCGCATCGCAATATTCATTTGCAAGTGGACAAACCTTAGACCTTCAGGAAATGCGATGTGCGATCGCCAATTTATCGCATCGCAATATCCCATCAGCAAGTGAATGGACCTCAGGCCTTAAGAACATGCGATATGCGATCGCCAATCCATCGCATCGCAAATATTTCATTTGTATGTGAACGGGCCTCGAGCATCAGGGAAGTGCGATGCGCGATGTGATCGCTGATTAAATCGCATCGCAACGTTTCATGTGGATGTACCGAACCCTATGAACTTGCCCACTGCAATTTGCGATTGCAATATGTTGTGGACCGTCGGATCAAATGTGTTGTGATCTACGGTGTACCACTAAGCAGCTCTATTAAAAGGCGAAATATCAATTGTCGGGCCTATATAAAGGAAATCGAAGTGGCACAACGAAAGGCTTGAATATAAAGGGAAAAGTTAAACGTGGGGCGATTGTTGATAAAGTGTAAAACAATTGACCTCCTGCGTCATTTGTGGTAGCAGAGCACAGTTTGACTACAGTAAACATGCTGCCGAGGAGAGGAGCTATCATAGGTCGAGGAAGACCTGAAGCAAATGCAGTTCTGCTGGAAGAGATCCGAAGTCTGCGTATGAGGATGGAAACAATTGAGACTACTCAGAAAAGAACACCTAATGAAGGAGTTGACATTGCTAAAGAATAATCTTCTGAAGAAGAAGAAGACGAGGAAAATGAAACTACCAAAGTTATTAAGATGTTGGTGAAAGTAGGAGGAAACCCGAAGGTGGAAATTCCAATGTATGAAGGGAGTCTCAAGGTAGAAGAGCTAATGGATTGGATCAATTCATTAGACAAATATTTTGACTATGAAGAGGAAGCTGACAACAAAAGGAAGGTGAAATTTGCAATTACCAGATTGAAAGGTCATGCAACTATTTGGTGGGATGAACTACAAAACATCTAGAACAAGGAAAGGAAAGTCCAAGATCAAGCAATGAGGCAAAATGGTGAGTAAAATGAAAGCTAAATTTATGCCAAAAGATTATCAGTTAAATCTTTTTAACCAATTACAGAATTTAAAGCAAAAATGAATGTCTATTAAAGAATGCACATAAAAGCTTTATAGATTGAGTATTAGAGAAAGACATGCAGAGGATGACATGGAGAAGGTAGCCAGATATATCAATGGCTTAAGATACGACATACAGGACGAGATCAACTTGTTGAGTCTGAAGAACATTGAGGATGCCTATCAAGCTGATTTGAAGGCAGAAGAGAAGATGTTGAGAAAACAAAATCAAAGGAATAGAGAAAAAAGCTCAGTAAGAGGTAGAGGAACTACCAAACCAAGGGGTCAGCAACATCAGCATGAAGCAAGCAATTCAAGTAGTAGACCACCACAGAGGGGAGATTTTAATAGAGAAAGATTTGCACCCAGAGGAAAAGATCGAGGAAGAGATATTCGGTGTTACACACGTGGAGAATGGGGACATGGATCATGGGACTGTCCTCATAATAAAACAGCAAGTCAGAGGAATGTGAATGTGGTTGAGGCAAAACAAGAAACACCGCAAATCATAGAAAAGGAAGAATCCCCTGAAGTAAGAGAATCCCTGTTGTTGAAAAGGGCATTGCTTAAGGCAAAGAAAAAAATTGAAGAACCAGCGTAGAGGAAGAGTTTATTCAGAACTACATGTAAATCCAAAGGTAAATGTTGTAAAGTCATAATTGACAGTAGAAACACTAATAACCTTGTTTCTACTAAGATGGCGGACAAGCTAGGATTAGCGGAGACAAAAAGGACATCAGATTATTGTGACAGAACAATGCAAGGTAGAGATACAAATTGGTACATATAAGGATGTGATATTATGCAATGTAATGCCAATGGATGTATGCCATGTATTGCTGGGAAGACCGTGGCAATTTGAGCGGAAAGCTATTCATGATGGGAGGAAAAATACTTATACTCTGGAGAAGGATGGAAATAAACATACACTGCTGCCATTCAAGGATGACGCTGACAAAGGAGCGCCTAGAAATAGTGTTATGCTGATGAGTGGAAAGGAGCTGTTGCAAGAGGTTGGAAAAGGTGAAGAAATGCATTTTGTTGTCATAGGGTGACCTAAGGTAATTTTAACTTCCACAAACTTAGATGATTTACCTGAAGAAATCAAAACTCTGTTAAATGATTTTGCTGATATTATTGTGGATGAGTTGCCAAATGCATTGCCACCAATCAGGAATATTAGTCATCATATTGATCTAATACCAAGAGCAAGTTTGCCAAACAAAGCAACATACAGATTAACTCCTCAAGAGAATGCAAAAGTTGGAAGACAAGTGCAAAAACTAATGGATAAGGGACTAATCAGAGAGTCTTAGTCCATGTGTTGTACCAACAGTACTCAGTTCAAAAAAAGGAGGTGAATGGCGTATGTGTACAGATTCCAGAGCCATAAACAAGATCACTATCAGGTATAGATTTCCTTTGCCACGCATGGATGATTTGATGGATTGTCTAAGTGGGTCAAAGTATTTTACTAAAATAGATCTAAAGAGTAGCTATCATCAAATAAGAATTAGAGAAGGAAATGAATGGAAGACTGCATTTAAAACAAACAGTGGGTTGTATGAGTGGTTAGTGATGCCTTTTGGACTCACTAATGCACCTAGCACGTTCATGAGATTGATGAATGAAGTCTTGAAGGAATATGCAGGCAAGTTTGTTATTGTTTATCTTGATGATATTCTAGTTTTTAGTAAAAGTAAAGAAGAACATCTAGAGCATCTTAAATTGGTTTTGAGAACTCTGCAGAAAGAGAAACTACTAATAAATCTGAAGAAATGTAGTTTCATGAAAGAAGAATTAATTTACTTAGGATTTGTAGTTTCTAAAGAAGGGTTGAAAATGGATCCAGAGAAAGCCCAAGCAATTTGGAATTGGCCTATTCCCAGGAATATATTTGAGGTAAGAAGTTTTCATGGTCTTGCAAGTTTTTACAGGAAATTTATTAGAGCTTTAGTCAAATTTGTGCACCAATTCTTGAAACAATCAAGGAGACTAATCAGTTGTTCAAGTGGACAGAAGCAGCAGACAGGAATTTTAAGTTGCTGAAGAGGAAAATCACAGAGAAACCAGTTTTAGCTTTCCCTGATTTTGAAAAAGTATTTCAAGTTGAAACAGATGCTAGTGGAGTTGCAATTGGAGCAGTTTCGAGTTAGGAATAGAGACCAATAGCGTACTTCAGTGAGAAATTAAATGAAGGAAAGAAGAAGTATTCTTCTTACGATAAAGAATTTTATGCTATTGTACAAGCCTTAAAAAAATGGAGACATTATTTGCTACCAAAGGAGTTTATATTGTATTCTGACAATCATGCATTGCAGTTCATGAAAAATCACAGAGAAACCAGTTTTAGCTTTACCTAATTTTGAAAAAGTATTTCAAGTTGAAACAGATGCTAATGGAGTTGCAATTGGAGCAGTTTCGAGTTAGGAATAGAGACCAATAGCGTACTTCAGTGAGAAATTAAATGAAGGAAAGAAGAAGTATTCTTCTTACGATAAAGAATTTTATGCTATTGTACAAGCCTTAAAAGAATGGAGACATTATTTGCTACCAAAGGAGTTTATATTGTATTCTGACAATCATGCATTGCAGTTCATAAACAACCAACCGAAATTGAACCAGAAACATGCCAAGTGGGTAGAGTTTTTGCAGAGCTTTACTTTTGTGATAAAACACACCAGTGGTAAGTTGAACAAAGTTGTTGATGCTTTGAGCAAAGTAAATTTCATTGTGCAAGAATTAAAAGTTGGTGTAGTAGGATTTGAAGAAACGGTTGAAATGTATAAAGATGATGCAGATTTCAAAGATATCTATACAGCAGCTCAAAATCCAATAGTTCATAACAAAAGTCATTGGTTAGATTATTTTATCCAAGGAGGTTTATTGTTTAAAGGCAACAAGTTGTGTATTCCCAAATGTTCTATGAGCGAAAACATAATGAAGGAGAAACATAATGGAAGATTATCTGGTCACTTTGGACAAGACAAAACCTTTGCTCAGGTGAATGCTTTTTATTATTAGCCAAAAATGCAAACTGATATTAAGATATTTGTTGAGAAGTGCAGGATATGTCAACATGCTAAAGGGAGAAGCCAAAATACAGGATTGTATCAGCCATTGCCAATACCAGACCGACCATGGGATGCAGTTAGCATGGATTTCGTTTTGGGACTACCTAAAACTCAAAGAGGGAATAATTCCATTTATGTTGTGGTAGATAGATTTTCCAAGATGGCATATTTCATTGCTTGGCATTTCTAGAGAACTCTTTGGAAGAAACTAGGAGCTAACCTCAGTTTCAGTTCAGCGTAACATCCTCAAACAGATGAACAGACCGAAGTAGTAAACAGAAGCTTGGGAAACATATTGAGAAGTTTGGTGTATCAAAATCCTAAGCAGTGGGATTTAGCACTAGCTCAGGCTGAGTTTGCTTATAATGACACTCCAAACCGAAGTACTGGAATGAGTCCATTTTAGATTGTTTTTTGGATGAATCCAAGAGGTGTGTATGAGCTCAGAAATTTGGGTAAACGGGAGGCAAGAAGTGCAAAAGCTGAAGAGTTTGCAAAACGGATGCAGAGACTACAAGAAGATGTCAAAGGCAGATTGCAAGAAAGCAGTGGCAAATACAAACAAAGAGTAGATATGAAAAGAAGAGAGAAAGAATTCCAAGTGGGAGATTTAGTGATGGTGTATTTGAGAAAAGAAAGATTTCCTGCTAAGACTTGCACTAAAATAAAGATGAAAAAGATAGGACCATGTAAAATTGTATGAAATTTTTCAACTAATGCTTATAAAATTGAATTGCCAAAAGGGATTGGAATATCACCTATCTTCAATGTTGCAGATTTGTATCCATACAAAGGGACACAGACAGAGCTACAGGAGGAAACTACAGGAGATGAAGTTCAAACTTTGAACTGGGAAGAACAAATGCCAAAGACCGTTAAGAAAGAAGTGGAAGTTGTTTTGGAGAAAAGAGTATCCAAAAGAACTAGAGGACAGATTTATTTTCAATATCTAGTCAAATGGAAAGGACGGCCAGTGTAGGATGCTAGCTGGTTGACAAAAACAGAGTTGCAGAAGTATGGAGTAAGCCCTGAAAGTCTGAGGGATGATTCTTTTCTTCCTTGGGAGTCTGATGCAGGAGCATCTGGACTTAGCTAACAATGTGAAGGCTTGTTCACATGTTGTGGCTAAATGAGTTGAATTTCACTGACCTAAGTGGTCAAAAGTCAGTTTTAACCCAGAGGGTTGGATCTCTCAAGAAAATGATCTGTATTTCATTATTGTAATAGTTAGGAAATTGTCTTATTTTAGATTCTGGGATAAGTTGTTAGCATAGGTGTATAATGAAGCTTGAAAATAGAGATTGAGTTGTTAGAATGATTAAAACAGAAGATTGAGTTGTTATGCACAGTTGGAATAGGATTTGACTCATAAAAATGGAGAAATTGTAATGGAAAGGGAGCGGAGATGATAGAGGATTGAGCAAGGCGAGAGTCGAGTGATAAAGAGGATTTCAAGATTGAAACAGGGGTCTTTTTATTGATGTCATCGAGCTAGAGGGCCAAGACTCTGTAATTGTTATCGTATTGAATAATCGATTTCGTATGTGTTAATGTGTCGATTCCATTAAAAACTCTCGTTTGCCTTTGTATATTTGCCTTCGAAACAAACCAAGCATTCTTCTTTGTTTTATGCTTTATGTTATAAAACTCAGTGTTCAAAGGTTAATCGGGGTCCTTAGTGTTAAATACAGTGGCTGAAGCCCGCATAAATCCCAGCCGTCGATCTAAGTCTAAACAACGGCGCGATATCACGCCGACCGTTGGATTATCCTGCATCGCATCGCAATATTCATTTGCAAATGGACAGACCTTAGACCTTCAGGAAATGCGATGTGCAATCGCCAATTTATCGCATCGCAATATCCCATCGGCAAGTGAATGGACCTCAGGCCTTAAGACCATGCGATATGCAACCGTTGATCCATCGCATCGCAAATATTTCATTTGTATGTGAACGGGCCTCGAGCATTAGGGAAGTGCGATGTGCGATGCGCGATGCAATCACTAATTAAATCGCATCGCAACATTTCATGTGGATGTACCGGCCCTATGTACTTGCCAACTGCAATTTGCGACTGCGATATGTTGTAGACCGTCAGATCAAATGTGTTGTGATCTACGGTTTACCATCGAGCGGTTCTATTAAAAGGTGAAATATCAATTGTCAAGCTTATATAAAGGAAATCGAAGTGGCGCAACGCAAGGCCTGGATATAAAGGGAAAAGTTAAACGCGGGGTGATTGTTGATAAAGTGTAAAACAATTGACCTCCTGTGTCAAGGCTATCCTAAAAACTACATGGGATCCTCAACACTCTTCTCCGCCGAAGACAAGCTCCATGAGAACTCTGACTATAACAGATGGAAGATGTCTCTCAATCTGACTTTAAAAAATAAGGAAGTGTTGGACCATGTGAGAGGCAATATTGTTGCGCCTCCATCAAATGCATCTGTTGCTGCCAAAAGCAAGTGGACCAAGGGAGAAGTCAAAGCAAATAAGATCATCTGGGACTCTATCGATAAGCGCTTGGTGGCCTATGTTCCGAGCTAACCACCTCAAAGGAAATCTATGATAGACTAGTGAGTTTATTTAAAGTTCATGATGCAAATCAAGTTTTGTTCCTTAGAAATAAACTCAAGGAAATTAAGAAGGGCAAAGATGAGAGTATGCAACCATATTTCTTAAGGATCACCGAGATCAAGAATGATCTCCTATCTATCGAAGAAGTAGTTCCTGTCAGGGAAATGACTATCACAACTCTTGGTGGACTGCCACCTGAATGGTATATATTCAGGACTACTCTTTTCAACAATAATGTCATCCCAGGGTTTGAGGAATTGATGGCTAGATGTATTCAAGAAGAAACAAGGATGGAAGAGCAAGAAATGCCCGCACTTAAAGGCAATCCCTCTGCCTTTTCTTCTCATGCTAAAAGAAGAAACAAAACTGGGGCTAAATCCAAAGAAAAGGCTGGATCAAAGGGTAGAAGAAAAGGACGATGTTACAATTGCAACAAAATGGGCCACTATGTGAAGGAGTGCTAGCGTTCTATCATACAAAAGCCAAAAACAATGCCAAATTTTAATGTAATTAAAGGGCCAATGGACTATGTTATATTGTGTCTCATTCAATCAAAATATATGATGCTTCTACAAAAAATGCCTCAATTCAATATAACTGCAGCATTTTCATATCAATGCCATTGGTCTGCGCCAGTATTCTATCTGTGCGCAAGGGCTGGGAGAGGATAATCAACGTGTATGTGCCCACATGATCAATCAATCTCAATGTGAAGAGTGCAAGGTCGCTTAATTTAAGTGAAGTGCATCTCAAGACCAAGGGCATTGCTAGAACCTAAGGTTAATGTGCAGCAACAGTGAACAATCAGATCCGAGTTTTCAGATACATAACATAACATCATCATCGAGTGAACGTACAGGAGTCTCGGTTTTGCAATACCCTAAAACGACTATGGTTGAATCATTTAAAGGCCAATGGACTATATCATAAGTTGCACTTTCTTCAATCAATGAATGTGATGCTTCTCTGAAATCACCTCGTCTGTTAAATTTCCATCCATCAATGAATTTGACGCTTCTATAAAACTGCCTCAACTCCAGAGCAAATTTTAAAGAACCATATTTTTGTTGCGTGTATAGAAACCTTAACAAGTCTTTATGATCATCAAAATGTTAACTATAAAGATTTCAGTAGATTTTTGTGAATTCCTAAGGATTTTCTAAATTTTATAGAAAAAATTGGCAAGCTTTCAGGTAAACATTTCATGTGCTAGAAGTCTCAGCAAACTTTAATTTTGAAACTGCCAATATTTTTATGGAACGGAAATTATTAGTCCCCTAAATTTTCTTTGAAATTCAATATATCAGCAGCATTTTCAACATATAGAGACTATAAAAAGAAAGACGTACCTGCAGAATCCTCACTCTCCCGGCAACGTCCGGCCTGTCTACGGTGACCTGCCTATCAAACCGGCCCGGCCGCAACAGCGCTGAATCCAGAACATCCGGCCGATTCGTCGCCGCAAGAACAATAACCCCGCTGTTCCCAGAGAACCCGTCCATCTCCGTCAACAGCTGATTGATTGTCTGCTCCCTTTCATCATTACCGCCGCCAAGGCCAGCCCCCCTCTGCCTCCCTACCGCGTCAATTTCATCGATAAAGACGATGCAGGGCGCCTTGGCCTTGGCCTTCTCGAACAGGTCCCGTACCCGGGACGCACCTACACCGACGAAGAGCTCGACGAACTCCGACGCCGCGCAGGAAAAGAAGGGGACCCCGGCCTCCCCTGAGACAGCCCGGGCCAGTAGAGTCTTGCCCGTCCCCGGCGGACCTACCAACAAGCATCCCTTGGGGATCTTGGCACCAAGGGCAGTATACTTATCAGGGTTTTTCAAGAAATCCACCACCTCCTGAAGCTCCAGCTTGGCCTGGTCAGCGCCTGCCACGTCGGCAAATGTAACTCCAGTCTCCGGCACCTCCTGGAACTTGGACTTAGAGCGACCGAAGTCCATAGGACCGCCCAAACCTCCGGGACCCCCAGGGCCTCCCTGAGCCCGCCGAAATAAGAAGAATAAACCCCCGAAGGCTAAAATTGGGAATAAAAGATTACCGATTACGCTGAGGAGGCCATTGCTCGCCTCCCCCTCGGAAACCGATATGTCCACACCATTCATCGCAAGGATGTCCACCAGGTCCGGGTCGTTTGGCAGGGTTACAGTGGCACGCCTCCCGTCGACGGCGCTCAGTTGGAGGTAGCTGCCGTCCTTGCTGAAGCGGACGCGCTCCACCTTACCCTTCTTCACGGCGTTCAAGAACTCGCTGTAGCGCCACTGTGTTCCATCAGGCAGGTCGGAGGGGGCGGCCGGTGGCGGTGCTGTGGTGGAGGAGGCGGCGAAGGGGGAGGAAGATTGCGGTAAGCTCTGGCGGAGGGCCTCAGCGCCAATTGGGGGTGGCGGTGGCGGAGAAGCGGCGTCCGCCGCCACCGCCGCTGGGGTTGCCGTCAATAGCGTGGTGGCAATAAGCGCCGCTGGGAGGTGGTGACGCTGCGTGTTCAGGGAGCATCGAGGGAAGGGGAATTGAGGTTTGTATGGGGAAGGTGGACGGAGCGGGGGAAGGGCGGCGTTTGCGTTTCGGCCGAGGAATGGTGTTTTGGTGGCGATTGTGAGGAGAGGTGAACTGTTGGTGGCCATTGCGGAATGTAATGCAGAATCTTCAGACAAGCCCACGCTCTATAATGTTAAATGGTTGAATTATAGGGGCAATTTTTGAAAAATCATTCTACTGTTTTGATATGGCTATGCCACGCTTGTCTTCTCGGCACCAGACACGTTGTGCTCTCAGAGCCTTAAAATTACTTGCTTCGGATAATCGTGGGAAGAGTTTTACGATTACTTCCGGCCGACGTGTATATGTCAGGCACCGATTAATAGTGTGAGTTTCTGAGAAGCTCGTTCTATGTTTTGCCACGTCATTTATTGATCGCTTGAGTTTTTTACTTAGTCCTAGCTGACGTGGTATCTATGGAAGCACAACTTGATGATTGGTTGCCGTTCAGCCTTGAACTCGTCCCAGCGCTTCTAGCCCTAGCCCAAGCCCATGCCCATGCCAGTAGGTGTTAAAAAAAATTGACCTTTCAGAAAATTTAAAATATCAAAATCACTCGTAAATTGTGAAGGTTAAAATTAAATTTCTAAGATATCAAAATCATTTCTTAATTGTGAAAGTTTAAAGTAATATTTTTAATAACTTATTAATATTTTGTTTTAAGTTTTTTAAATTTATTTTATTTTTATATCGACCATAAATAATAGCATGTAACAACTTCATTTTTAATGCAATTTCATTTACCTAGTATCTTATCAACATAAGTAACAACTTCATTTTTAATGCAATTTCATTTACCTACTGTTTTATCAAAATAAACATAAGTAACAACTTCATTTTTAATGTAATTTCATTTACCTAATGTCTTATCAACATAAGTATAAATTTTCAGGTTCTATATATCAATATAAGTAAATCCATAAGAAGTATAAACTTTCGAGTTCTATACATACTAGATTAAATATATATGAATGAATGGCTTACATACTAAATTAAATATATATGAATGAATAGTTACTGGTGACACTATAATAGTAATTCATTTCATTCATTTACATCGACACTAATTTATAATATATTATTGAGTCCCTCATGTATTATAATGGGACAAATTAGTCCCACATATTAGTAAAAATAGGGTTATGTACGTTTTAAAAGAAACTAATGTAAAAATAGGGCCAAGGAACCATATCATTCCTTTGAAATCTTCATTTTCTATGGACGTATCCCACCACTCACTCCCTGAAAAGAATGACAAGTTTTGTTTTTGGAATTTGTTGAAGGCAAAAGTGGTGATGTCATGTACAAATGCACTAAATTAATTTGATTATGAACTCGATCTTGATTGATTCTTCACCCATATAAAATACAATACACGCATGAGTGGCAAGCTCGATTGTGTAGACAAATGATGAATATGATGCGAGGTTAAATCCCACTGCACTCACTCCCTGAAAAGAATGACAAGTTCCATCTATTAATTTGAATTTTCAAAAGCAACTGAGTTGATTACTCCAATGTCCATTTTGTTTTTGGAAATTGTTGAAGGCAAAGGCAGTGATGTCATGTGTAAATGCACTCAATTAATTTAATTATGAACCAGATCTTGATTGATTCTTCACCCATATAAAATACAATACACGCATGAGTGGCAAGCTCGATTGTGTAAAATGATGAATATGATGTGAGCTTAATGAAATCCTGAATGATGATATTTGTTAATGTGGTTTTGGGTACCAAACATTAAATCTTTTATAGTTGAATGGAAAACATTACGTCTCATACAATAAACCACGTTGGACCATACACTAGATTACAATACACTATATATATATATATATATATATCCAAAACGCCATTGTGAGCTTTGTCATCTCAATGTGCCTCCTTCGTTCTTCTTTTAATAATCGTACTTTGTCATAAGAATAATATAGCTTGCAAATTGATACCCCAAATTGGTGTTATTAAACCCTGAATAGGGCAGTGAAGCGAATTGAATATCTAATGACCCATTCAACAACTTCGTCCGCGCTCTTGGCTCTTGCTCCTCCCTAATTATCCCAACTCTATTTTTTCCATTTTCATTTGAATTGCAAGTTTGCATCCCATCATCCGCAGAGGCCACAACCCATTATTCGTAGAGGAAAAGTTATCATCCACAGTCTGATGCTAGACTGTCATTGGCCTTTAATTAACGGCAAAAGCAAATGTAGGGTCAGTTGATCCAGTTTTGAATCTGTTGATTGAGATCGAGATGGAAACCTAGTAGCATTGGAGGCAGCAGCAATATAGATTTCAATATCATCACCAGTAGCATTTGTCTAGTTTTTGTCCATTTTAGATACAAGAGGTGTTGAGGCGAGAGCTCTAGTTTAATTCAGCGAGCCGATTAGTCCTTGCAGATTCAACCTCTTTTTGGAATCTTCTCACTACTCCATAACACAAGTCTTTAGTCGAAAGATATTCTTTGTTATCCTCATATCAAGAAAAATTTTGTCTGCCTCAATTTTTCATTGTCAGATTTAGCTTGGGCTGCAAATGACACATTGATGAATGTTTTGATTTTTTTCACATGATGGAAAATCTCCACTTGCTTTGTTATTGGCATTTCCTTGTTCCAAGTAACATGTATTGTGCATCTTCTTTGGCTTCTAATGAATAGCTTGAATAAATGTAACTTATCTATTATCCCATGAATTATTTAGTGGGACGAAAAATTTGTGGCTTTTAGAGAAAAACTATGCGTCAATCGCCACAACGAATGAGTCGTATTAACGGAAAAATACCTCCCTTTATTGGCCAACTATTTAATTCTTGCTTTATTTTCGAGGGAACCGTAGTACACGAGTAAACTATCGCATTTATACATTGGGATTCTAAAAAAGATGTGTTAGGCTTCTAAAACATAGAAGAGTTTATATCTTCCTTTAGCTGAAATCAAAATTGGGCTAGATCTTTGCCTCAAACATGAAAACATTGATATAGCTTTAGATTTATATTTTCAATTTGAAAGATTTAGGACACTATTTTATTTTGGCAAATTTTTTTATGAAAGGTTTATTTAATGTACACTTGTTAATCGAAGTACAATTATTTTATAGTATTTCATCTTTGAACTATTAGATGAATATATGCCCTTCCAAATAAAATTAAGACCAACCCTTCAAATGTGAGCATTGGTTGTCATGGTTTGAGGATAGTTTTATGTACAAAGTGAGCATTAAAGAGGTAGGTGTACTCAAATACCAACGATATGGTAGGAAAAAATGGGTCGTTTATTGAGCTGACAATTTTGTTCAAATTGTCATAATTTTTTGATATGGTCATTTTTTTAAATATAGTGATGGGAGTGTTTGAATAGTTTTTTATTATGGAAATAGATTCAACACCATTAAAAACCCTTGGGGCACCCAAAATCCTGAAGTTTGATAGTTTTAATCAGGGTTTCCAAAATTTTCCACTAGATTTTGTCAAAATCGTGCTGGAAATTTCATTGTTTTCTGGGTGAAAAGTTGCATTGTGTGGAAAAAAATTACGAGTGGTGGGTAGAGTTGGAATTTGATTAACATCATTTATTTATTTTTTTTAAAATGGAGTATAAGATTATTTGTTATGAATCATTTTGAAATAAATAAAATGTTTAAAGATTTAATTATAAATGTTAAATTGGATTGGATGGTGATATTGATTTCAAATTCAAATTTTAGTAGTGATAGAGGAGATAATTTTGTAAAGAATTGGTAAAATTTTATTGTGAAAGAAAAGTATTTTTAAATTAGGATTTTAATGGCTCAAAATTGCTTTGTTAGGATTTCAAGAATGGTAGGTGTTAAAGCAATTGGGAATGCAAGGTTCGAAGGATTTCTTAGAGATTTTGCTCTGCTGAATAATGGATCGGTGAATTTGTTAATGTGGGTTTAGGAAATTGTGGTGCAGGAGGATTCAAAAGGCCTCAAAACAACTCCATTCAATGCAACCCTTTACAACTTTGAGGTGCATAATCAACTCATAAGCATGGAGGATTTTTACCACCACTGCGATCCAGATCTTGAGAATTTCTCGATCCTAGTGAAACCAATATCAAGGGGATCTTTTTGCTTACAGGTTAGAAACTCAGATCTTGTATTTTCTCTTGTGATGAGGATACAAGAGAAGGTGCAAATTCCTCGTGGATGTTTTCAACTCATTCTTGAAGGGCAACAAATTCAAGATCAAAAGCCCCTCATTGAATATGCAATATCCAAGGATGCCATGATTCACATTGTAGCAAGGATTCAAGGTGGAGCTAAAGGGGGAGGTTCATCCACCTCAGCCCCACCTAGATTGATTAAGGATGTTCTAAAATCAAGGCCTCCTTTGTCAAACCCTAAACATCTCTCTAGACATACATTCATGGTGGAGCAAACCGCTAAAACCCCTTCTCTCGAAGTGGATAATATTGCACGCATATGCATTGATACAAATTATGAAAAGCAATTGATTATCTATCATTACAATGGTTTTTCGCCTTCATCATCAGCTCTTAAGGAGTGGGTATACCAGAATTGATATCGGGATGTTGGGATCCATTTCTTCTCAAAAGGATTTTTTATTGTACTTTTTCATAACTTAGAGGACCAACAAAAAGTTTTTGATTAGGGACCCTGGTTTTGGGGCCATCTGGTATTTCCTTTCAAGCTTGGTTCTTGAATTTTAATCTACTCTCTGTGTTGACTCTGGCAACTCCAAGATGGGCAAGGCTCCCCAATTTTCCCATCCATATGACACATTCAACTATCTTAGAAGAGGTGGGAAACCTACTAGGTCGCTTCATCAAAGTCGACTTGAAAGGAATGCTAAAGGAATTATCACATTTGTTCACATATGTGTCAAAGTGGACCTTAGTAAAGGATTGATAGAAAAAATTTTCCTCAAATGGAAAGATAGGATTTATGCCCAACTAGTTGATTATGAAAATATGGGTTTTTGTTGCACGACTTGTCAACAACTCAACCACCTACAAAATTTCTGCCCATATTCACAAGTCTCCTCTTTGCACTTAGATGCCAAGAAGAAAACTTGTGGATGGTAAGATCCAAAAGGACCCAAAAGATCCAAGTCCACTACAGTTCATGGGCTAAATAACTCACAGAATCAGAAGTCACCTGATGCCAACGCTACTCTTGCAGACTCAACTCAGACTCATGATATGCCATCTCAACCCTCAAGAGAGGAAGCTCACCCTTCGATCAATATGGCACAAGATCAAGCATGATTTTGGTATCTTCAAAGAGAGGGCAAAAATGCACTCACAAATCAAACCGTTCAGATATTGACAAGGAGTCAACAAATATGTCGGAGCACTTGGCAATGGAAACATCTCAAGGAAAGGAAATGGTCATTTCATTTCCATCCATTCTAGATAATCCCTTAGGATGGATAGACGTCCGAAAGAGGAAATGAAAAATGAAATCCAATGTACAATCTTAGAACCTAAATCTAGGAAGGAAGAAAATGTGATGTTGTGTAGTGTGGTTAGGGGAATATTGATGGGATTTGGTGTGAATTCATTTTTTATTGATTAATATAATTGTTAGACTTACAAAGAAAAATTAGCAAAAAAAAGTATTTTTAAAATTTATGTATGAGATATAATTTAGTGGTATTGCTTAACAATTTATATTTTAGATTTTTTGGTTGGAATTTTATGAGATGTTGATTTATTGTTATTTAAAATGCATTTTTGAAATCATAAATGGATTCAAAGTCTAGAAAAACCTTGGGCACTCCAATTGTGCAAAATTCACATCCAACAAATAATTACCAAATTTCGATCAAATTTAATAGAAAACTATGTCCAAAAAATATCCAATACTTAAAATAATAACTTTATAACCTAATTAATTGATTTATATGAAGTTTACTATATTAAATTTAAAAATAGAAACAAAAACAAACCCAATCATAAAAAATTACATTTTCTATAAAATTATTACATTATTTTTTCCATATAGTTTTTATTCTTTAAAAATAAAATAAAAATATTTACTATAAACAAGTATAAAAGAAATGAAAATACTTGTTCTATGTAAAATGACTAAAAAGACACTAATAATGGAATACTTATTGATTATAAGATAATCAATAACAAAAAAGATGTGGAAAAAGGTTTCCTACCAATTTCCCTTTTTTTTGTAAATCAACACAAAGAATTTCATGATAAAAAAAGAAGTGTTTACAAATAGTACATA
>APFE030561264.1:2392-16321 GCA_000404065.3 Pinus taeda | reverse complement strand
TATATAACAATTAAATAAAAGAAATGAAAATACTTGTTCTATGTAAAATGACTAAAAAGACACTAATAATGGAATACTTATTGATTATAAGATAATCAATAACAAAAAAGATGTGGAAAAAGGTTTCCTACCAATTTCCCTTTTTTTTGTAAATCAACACAAAGAATTTCATGATAAAAAAAGAAGTGTTTACAAATAGTACATAGAGATAGTTGGCACTATATTAGAGTTTACAAAAAAAAATCAACTGCGCCATGGAGTCTAATGGAGCATTTTCTTATGCACAGAACTTGATTTTCATCTTCTTTTTTACGACATCAAAATATATATTGCCTCAGTAATTCTAGGAACACTATTTATCATAGCAACAAGACACTGAGTACAAAAATAGATGAACATAAACCCACATAGAGGTATGAAAAGAAACCAAGGGAAAACCTTGAAGGGAAGTATAGAGTCTTTCAAACGACCAAAAGTAAAAGATACTGGAGGGCGACTGAAGAACGAGTGATTGGAGAGATGGTACCTTAGTCAGAGATAACTATCAGGGACATTGGAACCCCATTTGTTGAAGGAGAATTAGGAACAGGTGGTGCAGAGTTGACCTTTAGAATAGTTGATGCAAAGTTGACTTGTGTAGTGTTGATCATTGTTGGGATGTTAGAAGCATTTTCCGACATAGAATCTGAATCTGACACAATGTACTTCTCCACCCTTTGTAGATGTATTATAATATTGTCTAAACAGTCTCATATGCTTCTGAGAAGGCCTTCCAAGTCCTATTGTCCTGCAAATATCCTGTAGTGGCCCACTTGCTTGTCCCTAATGACCAAACGAAGTAGAGAATCCAATTGTTGGTAACCTGCAACAAAATGTAGGAAATGCAATTTTCTTTTATGAAATTTACCAGGGAATCCAATTGAATTTTGAGTTACCCACTTCTGAGTCTAAAAAATAAGCTTCGTATCCAAATTCCTAGGACTCAAGTTATAAAATCTCCCTTCTAACTTTTGGGGGAATTGTGTCAAACACAGTTGCCACATAATTCCACCCGAAAAGACACCTAGAATGAGAGAATTAGAATTGCTACTAGAGCCTCCCCTATGGTTTTCCATTCTCTATTGAGGTGGCATAATCAATTGGAGATATGCACAAAAACGATACTGTGATTTCATTGCAATATTACCTTGATTATTTTTTAACATACATGAAATTGAATTGACACGGAGCAAATGTGAGGTATTTTGACAAAGGGCTATATCATCAGCCTAACAAGAAATGCACTAAGGTGGAAAAAATATATGCCTCCCGAAGGCTCTTTTAACCAAAATTTCAAAGGTGGTAGAGGGCGACACAACCGGGGGAGCTAAACACAGTTTTGGCTAACAATGCACTTTGAGGTCGGCAAGTATTATAACCAAGAAAGGGAAGGAAAACACAATAGTGATGTAAGGGACCAATGCTTGTGAGGATGCTAAACTGGAACAATAATGCAAACTGGTCACGATAATTATGCATATTATATTAGACCATATGAATGACCAAACCCAAATGCGTGAAAACCCTAACAAAAGCAAATACTTCCCAAATCTACATCTTAGGAAACAAAGTAAGCCCCTCAGTAATTTTATGGAAACAAAGATAGAGACACCATTAGAACTAGATAGAGAAATTACCCAGGGACCAGACACCATATACCAACAATGTACTGTTGAAAGAGATATTTGGGAATTCAAGCCCTTGAAGCGTCGATGAGGGTAACACAACCACCAGTTCAAAAACGAGCCCAGAGGCTACACTATGCAAGAATAAAATGAAAAACATTGATTGTAACACCTTTAGAAATATATTTAATATGTGTCCTAAGGGTCTTCCTCCACTGAGGATAGGAGAATGACTATCAACTTGCTGAATAGATTGTGTCAAACATGAGAGAACAATATAAAACCAATGGCCTTACAATGTTATAGACCTCACTGCAGGATATTACGTACCAATGCCATCCTTTACATGACCCAAGCCATTTATAATCACATGAAGAAGAGACATTGCATGTCGTTGAGGGACGGTCACCTTGCCAAGAAAGGATTGAGGTAGGACATGTGTGTAATGCGTCACACAACTTAAGAAAAACATTCTCTCTATATTGTGAGGAGCCATCAATGGCTTGCAAGTAGCCTTCATTCTTTCGCATGGTTGAGCTTTTCAGAACAATTAAGGCAAAAGCTCTTAGGTCTAAACAAACCAGAGGTGATGCATAGACTCGAAACAAAAAATAATGCCCATCATCTCCCACCACTTTCTCAATTTGAATAGGGATCGTCATCAAATGATATATCACCATTTTTAACGTGCTTTTCTTACACGTTACACCGTGGAGGGGAAACTTGACGATAGTTTTCAGCATGCTCTAGATCCTTCAGTGATACGATGTTCGTTGATGTGGTTTTAATGGATAACACCCCATTGAGGATTCTCTACTCTTTTCCTTTTCTAACAACAACTTGATTGCATTATTCTCCACATTCTGGGGTTGGCCATACTGTGTCCATGTCCAGACCCTGCATATGATAGCCCAAATTTTACAAGTAGTTTTCCACTCCATTACCCTTACATATGGTATGCTCAATGAGGACATAATCAAAATGTTGCAGCAAATTTGTGATATTAGCGACTACGTTTTCTAATCTCTTGTTACGAATGTTTTTTTGGATTTGCTTTCCATCTAGGATTTTACAAACACATTGTATCACCAACAACAAATATCCATGTAATTGTATCAACTTGAACCCTAAACGAGATTCAATATGTAGTGCTCTCTCTGCTTCCAAGAACTCTGAGGGGTTATTAGTTGAAAAACCACAATTAACTGCAAACTCTTATAGGGTCTAAGTTATGGTCCCACAATATGCCCCCAAAACCTACTGGGCATTTCGATGCTTCGTTGAAGCTTAGCTTGACAAAATTAGTTGGTGGTGGATGATAATAATTATTTACCTTGACAATGATTGTATATGATTTACTGAGTTATAAGTGGTCGTACTACTTTCCAATTGCAACCTTCTTAATATCCATGTTTCTGTATCATTTGCTTCCCAATATCTCGTTGACCATGCGATCGATAATATAATTTCCTTTAGGTTTTCTAGAGTAATTGTTTTGAACATGTCCAATGTTTTGGATTGTTGCCTAAAAATTATATGATTTCGTTATTTCCACAGATTCCACAAAATAAAACCAAAAATTAAATGCCAAGATCTATTGACTATAATGTTCTTAAACTGAATAGTAGTCCATTGGTTAAAAGTAGAAAGCATATCTCAAAAAATCAGAATTGAACATCCAAAAAATTGCATAATGAGTTTCCAAAACATAGTAGCAAAAGTGAAAGAAATAAAAAATTATATGCTCAGTTGTTTCATGTGCTTCCCTGGAAAGGAAACAAATAGAGAGTCCTTCAAATCCTCTATGTATGATCTTATCCCAATTTGATAGTGGTCTCCATGCAATTAGCCAAAGGAATACTAGAGACTCGACCAAATCCACTTCCAAATTTATTGGTTCTCCATTGGTTGGTATCCTATTGCAATACGATACACTTCCTTAACTGTAAAATGACCATGTTTCTCAATCCCCCAACGTAATATATCCTCTCCATTCGACAAATGAATCCTTCTTTAACATAACTCATATATGAACTTTTCCTGTGGGAGTGGATGGAGGGATAGATGCCAATCCTTCTATTTTTTCCATGTCCTCCAGAAGGATGTGTCACTGGATCCCTTTCAATAATCCTTTACTTTATTCAGACCTAGACTTTCCAAGTATGTTTGCATCTCTAGCAGTTCAGTATTGACATTCAGTCTTGGCATATGTTTCCAAGCCTTATACAAAAAATTGGCTTTGTCACCTTATTGCACATCCCAAAAAACATATTTCCTCACCATTTATCTACTATCTTGAGCCCAATTCCATAGGCTTGACCCAACCTAAGATTCATTTATTCGAAATCTTTCCTTTGGTGTCACCAATCAAGTATATTTGTGGTTCGAGATTTGTATCCATAATTGGTCTCCTCCTTTGACCCATTGCCACTAGATTTTTGCTCCAAGTGCAATACTCATGATTTCTGGATCTCATAGTCCTAGTCCCCCCTGAGACTTGGGTAAAATAATTTTATCCTAGCCAACAAGCATCCATATTTTTTCTTTAGTTGCTCCTTTCCATAAGAAATATCTCCAAATTGATATGAACATGCTACCTACAATTTTGGGAAGTGGCATAGCTATCATTTGATATAGAGGAATAACCTACAAAGCCACTTTAGTTAATATTAATCTACCTACAAAATTAAGTGCTCAAAATGCCCAATTTTGTAATTTTCTCCCCAAGTTGTCTACCAACTTCTGCCAACACCCTATGTGTTTATGATATAAGAGTAATCGTACTCCTAGGTATTGTACAAGAAGGGAACCTCACTTAAATTCCAAAACCTCGATCAGGTGATTTGTGACTAAGTCCTTGGATAAAGAAGAAAATATTGGTTTTTTCCTTATTGATCATGGTACTTGAAGCATCTGCAAAGATTTGCAAAATATTTTGAAAAAGTAATCCCTCGCGTAATATTGCCACCCCAAATAGGAAAACATCATCAACAAATTTGTTGATGTGTAACTTGTAAGTCTCACCCAAACAAAGTAAGCCCTTTGATAATTCATTTACAAAAATATTGCTTTAAGAATCTACCTAGGACTTTCATTGCAAGGATGAAGAGGAATGGAGATAAAGGGCCCCCTTGTCTTAATCCCCTTGATGACCTGAATGTAAAATAAGGGGAACCATTGACTACTATGGAATAGAAAGGTGAAGAGATTAGCAAGGAAATCCATGATATTCATTTCTAAGAGAACACAAAAGCGTCTAAGATGTAGAGTAAAGAATCCCAATTCAAACGACCATACACTTTAGATAAATCTAATTTTAGTAACATACCAAGCTTCTTCGTCTCTTAGAGTGAATGTATAATTTCTTGAGTTGCAAAGATGCCATCCATGATCTATCGACTTGCCACAAAGCTAGATTGCTCTCGCGAAGTAAGACTAGAGAGAAGAGGCTTCAAATGCTTTACTATCATTGTTGATGTGATTTTATAAATAACAGTGCATAATGCAATGGGTCGAAATCCATTATGATCATATGAGCATCCCTATTTCGGTACCAAAGTGATAAAATTCACATTTAATCCTCTTCATAATGACTGAGTTTGTATTGATTCCTCCACTAACTCCTGAATCTCCAGCCCCATAAACAGACAACAAGCTTCGTACAATTCAGAAGTAAAGCCATCTGGTCCGGGTGCTTTATACTTGGGCAAACCAATAACAACTTCTTCCACTTTGTGAAGGGAGACTGATTGCATCAAGGCCAAATTTTGTTCCTTAGAAATTATTTGGGGAATCCTTTTTAATAATTTATTGATATGGTGTTGCCTTTGCAAGGAGTTTTTTTTTTAACAATTGCCTAAAATGATGTACCAACTCAACCTCAATTTCTGAGTGAAGAGTCTTTCTTTGACCATTACTCCCCAAGATAGAAAATATCTTGTTATTGTACCTATGTTACAACATTAAATTATGAAATAATTTTGTGTTTCGTTCATCCTATTTTAGCCACCAAACCCTAGACTTTTGCTTCCATAACATTTCCTATTGTTGTCTCCGTTCTTTGAGTTTGTTTAGTATAAGCCCCTCCTCCACCATCAAATCCATAGTTCGCCCTTCCATAATGAGTCATTATTGTATGTGTTGCATTTTTACTTCTAGCTTTATCTTTTCTTCAAAAACATTGCCAAATTGTAGTTTGTTCCAAACCTTGATGCTACGTTTCAAAATTTTGTAACTTAAGTTGGAAATTATGCATTTTATTTCTACCTTTAATGGGTCCTTCTTGCCACCAAGCATTAACTTGTTCAAGGACATAAAGCCCTCCAGGTGAAAATGCAAATTTTTTGGCATTGCTTTCAATTCTAATTCTAATCTGAGTGGCCAATGATCAAGTCCTAAACATGGAAAAATAGTGGCCTCCCAACAAATATATCCATGTGTAGCACATCCTCCGTCATAAGGAAGCGGTCTAGCTTGCTAGCTTTCTGATGACATTCCCCTCTTCTATTGTTCCAAGTAGAGATTCCATTTACTATAGAGATATCGACTAACCTGAAGTCCTCAATAAAATTATTAAAGGTTTCTGATATCTGACCGAGTTTCCAAGAGCCTCCTTTCTTCTCTGCTAACAATATTTTTATATCGAAGTCTCCCACCATGATCCGAAATTGGTGAGGAAACCACCGTTTATGACATCGAATATACTTTATGAATTTAGGTTTTTATATGGGTATTGGAGGTCCATATACCCTTATCAAAACTACTAGGTATATTGTACCAAGATATCTGAAAATCCTTGTTAAAACGAGAGCGCTTGCCACCCAATCTTGGAACATTACCTCTCTAGGGTTCCATAGTATTGTTAATCCACTAGCACTACCTTGAGCATCAATTGCCATAAAATGGAAGCTTTTCCAACAAAAATCAACAATCTTGTTCAATTTGTCCTAGACTATCTTCATTTCTTGCAAAATTAGGATTGTCGGGCTCTCTTTCTTTATTTGGTCCCTTACATACCTTTTTTTACCTTTTCCATTGAGTCCTCATATATTCTAGGTGAGAATATTCATTGAGATTGTTTGGGGACAACTAGATAGTAATCCTAAAGCGCCATGGCTTATCCATAATTCACTAGGACATCCCCCGTCTCCTGCAAAGAGTCCTTGTTTTCCTTCCACATTTTTTGGCCTCCTTAACTAGCTTCTTGACTAAGATATCGTTACTTTTTTCCCAAAATTATGCAATGGTATGTATGCCCAGTCCCTTTTACAATTGTTTCCTTCTTTGAGTTTTCTAGGCAAAAAAGGCCTTTGCATATTGATCTCGTTGCTCCACTAACAGGTTTTCTAGGTATTTTTCTGCCCATTCATTGAAGAGGTCAACTAGCAGACTCTCTTCCTTAGACAAAGACTCATAAGTCTACTTTGTCAATTTGGCAACCTCCTCAATATTTGGCAAGTCAGTAACCTCAATCTTCTCACTTACCCCTTATGTTGTCTCAGGGGTTTTGTGATTTGTTGTCTTCTTTATATCCTTCTCCTTCGCATCCTGGGTGATTTCTTGAATCTGAACATCATTTTGTAAAACCTCCAGTGGATATTCTTCCATCACTGCTACGGTCTCAAAATTATTTTTTTTCGAGTGGTGGCAGAAGAGTATTGTTAACACATTACCTATAGTTTTTTCTGCAATT
Organism: Pinus taeda; assembly: GCA_000404065.3. NCBI lineage: Eukaryota > Viridiplantae > Streptophyta > Pinopsida > Pinales > Pinaceae > Pinus > Pinus taeda. The sequence goes on along the minus strand of APFE030561264.1, from coordinate 8,965 downwards.
AGTTGCTTTGGTGAAGCCTTCTGTGTCAACCAATCTCGCACTATCTAGGTCCTTTCTATGATTGGGTTAGTCCCTAAATAAATGGCCATGTTCATGACAGAGCCTGCAATGAAAGGGAACATGTTTATAATCAAGTGGTTGAGACCAGATTTCCCCTTGATAATTTAACTTGATGATCTCTGGTAGAGGATGGGAGATGTTCATGTATATACAGAGATGAGCATATGACATGTTCCTACCCTATCTGGTAATTTTTGAGACATTCACAAAACATTCCAGTACATTCCCGATGACTTCTAGTATTTATGGGATCCAAAAATCAATTGGAAGTGAATAGAAATGAACCCACACCAGTGCAAAGAAGAATTCCTCTTTATCAAGGTTGAAACACTCCTCCGAGTGCCTTATGTACAAGCCTACATTATTATAAAAATAAGTTACTCCGTAAAAAATTCTAGCTTTATCTTCCAAATTGGAGAAAATAACAATGAAGAAACCTTTAGGGCCCAGGCGAAGATCTATTTCTCCCTTGGGCTACCATTTCTGTGAGATCCATTATTCTATGTCTCTTTTTTAGGGCCACCCTACTATAAATTTGTAGAAGAAAGCACTGTCTTTCATCTTTTTGTAATGATCCTCCAGGATTTTTGAAGGAATGTCGAAAGTAGGGTTTCCAAGGTGCTTTAGGAATACAATGACCTTGTAATCTCGCTTTCCATTTTGCACCTAGAATTTGTAGTTTTAAGGAGTTCGCCTTTGTTTTCTCACCTTTGGTAGACCATGTTGTAGACCTTGAAACAATATTTAAGAAATAGGGGGGGAGGGGTAGCTTGGACCCGTTTTCAGTGCACTCATTGTAGGAACCCCAATAGTGCCCTAGAAACTAGATTTCATAGGTGGAAGAAAGGACTAAGGGAGATTCAAGATCGAATCATATCCACTACGTTGTAAGAGCGTTGTAAGAGATTTGCTAGAACACCAAATCTTTTAATTTCCGTTTCCTTTCACTAAGTTTATAAATATTTGTAATTACTTTCAATTAATTATTAAATAATTTAGTTAAAGAATATTAAAATCAAAATCTTAAAAAAAAATATTTTTGTTTTTTTAATTATATAATTTATAATTTTAATTAAAAATATATTTTTATATGTGAAAAGATAAATAAATATTATTAGTTTAAGATCAAAGTTAAGTTATAGATAAAATTAGTAATGAAAACCTTTTTGTTTATGAAATAAAATTGAAGGGACTTTATTCCGCTCATGGATTTATCCTTAGAATTTTAAGAAGGTGAACATATTCTACCCTCTTATTATACTTTAATTTTTATTTATAAAGAATATTTTAAATTACATACATGAAAAATCAAATCCTTATATGATATTAGGTATTAACCAACCTAGGTGCATCTTAACCCTAGATTTATCAAGCGTCGATATGGATCAAATCTCTTGAGATACAAACCTCTTTTAAAGTGAAAAGATGTTCGATCCCTCTCAATGCTTGATAAATCTAGGGTTATGATGGATCTAGGATGGTTTTTATATACACACACACAATATACAGGTTTGATTCATCTCTCCCTCTCTCTCTCTTCCGTCCTGATCTACTCTCTCCCTCCCTCACTCCTTCTCTCTGTCAAGCCCTCTCTCTCTTCCTTCTTGTCTCTCCCTTTCTCTCCCACCTCCCTCTATCTCTCCCCCCATCTCTCTCTACCCTCCAACTTTGTCACTATCACCCTCTCTACCCCCCTCCATCTTTGTCTCCCTCTCTCTCTCTACCTTTATCTCTCTATGTCTTTGTTCTTCCCTCCCTCTCTCTCCCCCTCCAAACTCCATCTCTCTCTCTCTCTCTCTCTCCATCCATACGTTGGATAATTTTCACTCTAAGTAATCAATGTTATATATAATGTATAAAATATTTAATATTTTAATTCTTTTATTGTGAAATGAGTTATGTTTTTTTGGCATGTGGTATTGATAAGTCATGGTATTGGCCCATGGTATTGTAACAAAACCTATTTACAAGTTAATAATATCCATGGTAAAGTGGAGGTGGATATTCATGGCTAAGAAACTTGTTATATTTTAATTTTATTGTGAGTATTAAGTTTTATGTGCTTATTAATGGATTAGTCGGTGGATTTTTTGCTTGAATCCGAAAAAAATTGTGGTCAAACCTTGATTTATGTTGTTTACGACACTCTCAAAAACCCCTAGGGCACTTTGATTGTGAAGATTTCATCTATCAAACTTGTGATTTCAATGAATCAAACTTGTGATTTCAATGCATCCCTCTAGACAAATTAGATCAAAAAATAAACCAAATTTTTTCCAAAAAGTCGCACTTAAGACTACTCGCTTATTAATTAAATTTAGATATAGTTATGTTATCATTATTAGTTCCTACCAAGGCAGGACTCTAACAATCAATTTGTTTGTTGATCACTATTAAAAACAATGCAAATTATAATGTTTAACTATGAAAAAAACTATTTTTCAATATTATTAAAAAAAAATATTTTCCAAACATTTGATTGGACCATAACTTGAAGGCCTTGCACAATATAATGCCATGTGGATAATTGCCTTATATATTTTATGTTTTGCAATATTCAAGAATGATTTTTAGATATTTGTGTACTAACTTTTTTATTATTAACCTTTGCAGAAAAACCATCCAAAAATAAAATTCTTGAAAATAACTTATACTCAAGTAAATATCATATCTACCATAAATTCTTCCCACCATAATTTAAGAAAAAAATTGCATAAAAAAATGATAGAAATAAGATGTAAAAAATATACTTGGAGGAATTACTTCACACCATTATTTATGTTTTCCTAGGTACTTATGTAGGAGTAAAATTGTAAATGTGTAGACTTACTAGTGGTTACTACCGGAAAATTTATGCAAGTTCTTCTGCTTAAGCAAGCAATTACGTATCCACTTCACATCTCAATTTATTAGTTACTACCAAAGAAAAACTATAGGCTGAATTTTCTATCAAACATTGTTATTTTAGCATTGACCAATGTAACTTATAATTATTTATGCAATTTTTCCGAAAGCATAATTTCTAACTTTAGTTGGAGGTTTTAAGTTACCCTGCAAAACAAAATTACAATATACCAATTTGAATTTTATTATTTTTAACATTTTATTATTAATTGAGCTAAGATTTAAATGTTTACACTATGACATCTCCACCATACTCAGCTCTATATTACTTTTAACCTTTTATTATTTTTTAATTAAGCCAAATATAAATTTTAAATGTTTTTGTTAAATGTTAAACATTTACGCCTCCACATCTACCCCTATAGAGCCTCTTGATGCAATCAAGTCTTTATATGATATTAAATATTAATTAAATCACAAGCAATAAGTAAAATGGGGATGGTCATCAACTTCATTTGAATTTTTTTAATTATTTATCCATATGGTGTAGATCAATGGGCTTGTGTGGAGTTAGTCCCTATTAATTCATTGGTTCAAATCTCATAGAAAGGGGTTGAGGGTGGCAACAACATGTGGGGGTTAAAACCATCCCACTGGATGTCCGAACTCGGTCAAGACTTGCAAAATCCTAGCGACAACATCCCATAGGTCAAAAAATCATTCTTCCATCCAATATTAGGGCTGATCCAAGCCTTGGCTCAACCTATCTAGAAAAAAAAACATTCAAATATAATATTTCTTAAAATCCCACAACACTTTATCAATAGTTGATCTCATGTTCCTATAGTGGATTAATATTTTATGTTGATTATTATCCATTATAGTGAATTGATATTTTATGTTAATTATTATCCATGATGTAAATAATGTTATTGTTGTAATTATTGTCAACCTTATAAACCTTGTTTTTTTATGTTTAATATTAACATTTGTTATTAAATGTTTGATTAGCCTATCATGGTCGCATGCGTGGTTGAGATTTACAGTGATAATGTTGTCCATTTTAGTTTGAATCCTTACTAATCTTCCTTGATATGGTTTGCGAGCTATCATATCATAAGGACTTTTCTTAGAAATAACGCTATGTAATCCTTCGCGACCATAATGATTATATGTTTTAGTTATCAAGTTCACCTATGACTAAAAATGATTAATAATACTTAAATAAAAACCTCCCACTACAAACTTGATGTAATAATAACTCTTCTATAAAATATAATACATCAATATTCAATATTATAAATAATATTGTTTTTTTTATATAATAGCAGCGTTACTCTATTTTTTTAATACAATAATATTTCTTCCCAAATGAAAGAGTGTATATATAAGTTGATGGATTGGTATGAGTGATTAAATGTTGTGATTTGGGGATCCAATTCTTAAACAAATGTGTATGTAATATATTAATAAACCTCTATAATTGAAAATTGATACCCTTAGTTGAGTGAAATATATTATGGCCTATATCAATAATCATGTTCATTACCACTAATTAATGATGAAGGAGTCTTAGGAAGTACTCTAAGAATAGTATAGAAAACATCAAAGCCGACTTGGATGATACAACATTCGTGAGAGAAAAACAAGATGAGGTGCATCATCACACTTATCTTCAAACTTTGACTGGTGATTAGTGGTGTATGGCAATTGAGGCCCTTTAAAAAATTGTGCTAGGCATTAAAAAGTAGGGAGGGGGATCTCCTCGCTATCCCACTTGGTTTATGTCAGAAGAGGGGAGCTCATAACCCCCTTCCTCTCCTTTCTATCATTTCACACAGGCTTGTAATTTCACATATCCTTTACATATTAAATTTGATGACCTTTTTTTTCATAATTATATTAACATACCTTTAAAGTAGGGGAAGGGAATACCGAAGAGAAAAAAGTTAATTTTTTCTTATGGTTAAATTTTAATCATACGTAAATATATTGAATTAAAACTAACAATTCATTTAAAATAAGTGTCGCAACGCAGTTTAGTGCTTGCCACTCAAGTAAGGATTTATGCTCTGGAAAAAATACATAAAGCATTATAACTTGCATTAGTCAATTTTAAATTAATAGTGGTTAATACATGAATCAAATCCTATAGTATTGCTTTGGAAGGAACTTATAATTTTTTTGTCTAATTGTTCCATTGTTTATTACTGTAAAAATATATTACATAAGAGATGGCTTCGTACTATTGGTCTGCCTGAAGGGAGACCATACCAGTAGTACATGTTCAACAACTTGAGATGACATTGCTCTCTTCTGATCAAGGAATCCGATAGAACAAAACTATTACAAATTATAGAAGATAGACAATAGGCACACAACCCTATCTTTTCAAGACAACAACTACCAAAAGGGAGGGCATCCATAATGTTAGAAAATTATGTATTACAAAGAAATGGAACACATAGAATATTGCATAAATATAAACACAGAAAACGCATAAAACCAGAGAAACACATATATATGTGGTTCACCCAGTTTGGGCTACGTCCACCCCAAACAGCCAGTCCTTCCTTTCTATTATCTAGCAAAATGAAGAGACAAAACCTACATCAGATCCGCTGTAATATCCTATGTTTTCTCTCACAGTCTCACCTCTCTGTTTCTCACTCAGAGAATACACATCTATTACACAGCCTCAATACAATTCCCTCATAAGAAGAGAGGGGTTGCTTTCTAAGGCAAAAAACCCTAAACTAAACATAAGTTCTACTGTCAGATCATCCGCCTAATGAATAACCCAGATTGACTAGAAACTACTATACTTTTACAAGGCAATTTTGCATCTGTTTTTAGCTTCGGGGGTGCTGCCCCTGAAACCCCCACCGGGGGATCGCTTGCCCCTGGACCCCCCCAGTCGGGGGGGGATCGGCCCCCCCCCCCGTGGAGGGGTGTACAAACTTCTTGGGGTATACATCCAGTGAAACAAAGACCTCTAAATAATCATGCTCCACACCCAACAATCTCCCACTTGGAGAATGATTGGAGCAACTCCATCACTGCTTCATTTGCTAGACAATGGCTCCTCTTTGGACTTGGTTGTTTCTCATCTTCATCGTCATCCTTAAAGACCAATTGAAATTGAGCATATTGTCAGTTTCTCCCTGGTTATAACTTTTGTTAGCATATCTGCTGGATTCTGGCTAGTGTGTATCTTTTGCAGCTTCAACTCTCCATCTTCCAACTGATCATATGAAATGGTACTTGAGCTGTATGTATGGAATGAAATATTGAGTTCTTTGCAAGATGAATGGCACTTTGGCTATCACTTTATAACATGCCCATATCATGTTTCTTACCCAATTCACCCATAAACCTTTGTAACCAAACCATTTCTTTACTAGCCTCTGTAGCAGCAACATACTCTGCTTCTGTTGTTGAAAGTTCAACAACACTTTGGATTTTTGAAACCCAACTGATAGTTGTTCCTCTAGCAGTAAATACATATCCTGTAGTGCTCCTCCTGTTACCTCTGTCACCTGCCATATTTGCATCAACATATCCCTGTAGGGAAATGTTTGAACCACCAAAGCATAATGCTTGATTTGTGGTACCTTTCAAATATCTAAGAATCCATTTCACTGCCATCCAATGTTCCTTTCTTGGATT
>APFE030561263.1:16595-32397 GCA_000404065.3 Pinus taeda | reverse complement strand
CAGTTTTTCGGGTCCTGAACTTCCGGAGCCGTTTTGAGGCCCTAAACGACGTTTTTTGGGATCCCAGGGGCAACACGGGTCCATGGAACATGGAATTGTGTTGGTTTCCAACAATGATAGTGCTCGAATAGATCTTTCTAATGAGCTATTGTACGCGTCAAATGGAGATCATATGCTAAAGTTACGACCCCGGGAAGTTGATGTACCAACTTACCCCCAAACGGGGCCCACAGTTTGGCGTTTCATCTCCTAGGGTTAGGTTTTGGAATGTGAAGGGTTTTTTTTCATTGTTTCTCAACAATAAATAGGCCTTCGAGCCTCATTGTAACACAGTTCAGAGGCATGTAGCCATCACATCTCTTCTCAGAGATAAGCTACCATCGCCCTAGCTAGTTTATTTCCATTTCTGATTGTAAGCATGTTTCAATATTTTCCATTAATGAAATGAAGTATTATTTCCGCTGCATCTTTGTGTATATGGTTATCTCTGTAATTTGTTGCGTTCCTGTTTAAATCCGGATCAGATATGTTCAAGAGAAGTCGCTCAGAGAATTCACCAACCTAGCTTATGCCTCATCCATTGCAATACCTTCACACTCCATTCTTTCATGACGCCACCCTGAACCTTGTATCATCAGATCGTTTTCACCTCCGCAAAATCATTTGCTCCGTTCCGTGTCGTAGATGTGGGATTCATTAAGGCCCTCCTATGACGGGTCACTTCTTGTCGACGAGAGCTCATTATCCAAGAAGTCGACTTAGGAACAACCCTTTCAATACTTTGAAGCTTGCATGCCTCAATGGCAAGTTTCTCACTTCCAGCGACAGGTTTACATCAATGGCCTTCGATCGAAAGATTTTACATGGTGTTTGACATCGACTCATGTATTCAAACCACGTGAATTGTACTGCAGTACCTTGAGGGTCATCATCATTATCGGTGATTCCTCTCGCGCCTGTTAACAACTTACATCATTGGCTGGTAATCAGGCAATGTCTTTCCATGTTTGACATCAAAACATCTTTTCACATGGATTGACTTGTACTTCGGGCGGAAATTGAACAAGTTTGAAGACCCCGGATATAGTTTCATCCATCCGGGCTGCAATATAATCAGGAAAATAAAGACATCAAATGTACATCATAGCTGCACAGATAATCATCCAAGCTAAGGGATGATGGCTCTACCAGAATCATCAGTCTGCCACATAGACAGTTGTCTGTCCTATGTACATGAAAATGAATTTATAAAGTTGAGCATGGGAAAGCTCGCCTCAGCTAGATCATGAAAATATTATGAAGATAATGTATTGTATTGTATCTTATTACAGGTCGCCTTCCAGTTTGAAAAACCTCGAATCCTCATGATAAAGCATTTCACCCAACATCAGAAGATTTACGACCTCATGCTTTAGGGGGCAATTGTTATAGACATATTTGGGCATTGCAACCCCAATCACATATGTCCATAAACCAAGGGCTTCTGAGCCCCTAAAAGTGTTGTTTCATACCTAAAGGAACAAGGTCAGCTGACTACATCATTTCCCAGAAGTTCTCCCTGAAAAACTGCTCAGAACTAGTCAAAATTAGACCATACAAACTGCTCCATGCTAAGGGTGTGATGCATCTCACCTGTTACACATAGAGGGTGACATGCATACTGAAAAGCCCTTCTGTAGGGTGCGATGAGCGAGAGAAGACAAATGGAAGAGGCAATTTGCTAGGTGGAAACCCAGAGAATCTTCTAGAAACTGCTCATTTGAAATTTGCCTCTCTGAATTCACCCAGGGTTGAGTAAGAGATCATGAAATCTCCAAGTGGAATTGAGAACTATCAGAGAAATGACACTAATCAGAATCCCAGAAGCTGACTCACCCACCTGTAAATATCTATATATGGATCCTTCATCCTAGAGATCCAGGAGGCTGGAATTTTGTATTTTGTAAGGAAGTGTTGTTGGTTTCTCTGTGAAACATCATAGTGTTGGGGGATCTAGCTTTTCATGAGGTGAAGAGGGCTTTCATGCTGGGAGGATCGCACTGGGTCAGACCACTAGGTTGTAATCCTCTCTTCTACTATTTTTATCAATAAAGCTATTTGAGTTTTCCTCCATATTCTTGTATATTTCTGAATCTTGTATTGGTGTATGCATTTGTATGGTCAATATACATATGATCCTATATTTTTTATGGTTATAGATCTCTATGCTTTGATGGTATTATGTTGCTTTGACTCTACAGGTGTTCTTTGAAGCAGGATAAGTGAGGAAAGAGTGGTGAATCCCTGTCAAAGGAGGGAGGAAACAAGCAAGGAGCCAAGCGAAAGACTGAGGTTGGTACTCTCTGCTTCTCTCTCATCTATCTCTCATAAAGGAAGACACAAGTAACTTTATTTTGTTTGTTTAGCTACTCGTCTTAGTGGGACTAGTAGCTCTGAATGGACACTAGTTTTCCTGCTAACAATTAGCAGTGTGGCCATTCTGGTGCCAGTGTGGCAACCTGCATGCATACAAGTAGAGAGAATAGATTTGATTAAAAATAGCAGTTATAGTTTCATCTCTAACCATGGCAAAGGAAGTATTGAAGAGAAATGACCAAGCTTTTTTCTAAATGCATTGTTATAAAAGCAAGCAAGGAAACCTTTCCTTGGTATGTAACAATTGTGGATCTCATTAGTGTATGCTTCAAAGATTTTGCAGTGCCAACCTCTTTAGTTTCAAGTGAATGGAGACCTTGTAGCACCTCAAAATGGATCAGATATTTTCCACCCTTCAATCCATTTAGCCATCCAATTTTGAAGTTTGAACTAAGAGAAAAATCTAGTAGCGAATGAATATTCCAAATATTGACAGGTTTAGAAAACTATATCTGCACCAAATGGTTGACCTTATTTATATTTTTCTCAGATTAATCACCCAAATAGTAATCTAAATGGAAGCATATGGATATATGTATTAAAGGAACAATGGAGCATTGGACTTATTATTTCCAAGGTCCTTCTATCAATTTGTTCCATGTTAGTTGACCCCAATCTGAATGGCCCTTTGGTGCCTGAAATTGCTCATGTTTACAAGCACAGTCAAGCTTGCTATGAAAAGACTGTGAGGGCTTGGACACAAAAATATTTATGAACTATTAGATACTTCATATTTGTAATACCTAGGTTTGGACATATTTAAATTTTATCTCTATGCTTTATATATTAGATAAATATATAATCTAGATTCATATGAGCCCTTTTGCACAATAGTAACATATTTTGTTCTTTTATAAAGATAAGTTTTTGTTATACAAAGCATTCTCCTAGTTTCTATGTTCTAAAAATAATTTTGAGATTTTAATTGTATTTGGAAATTTTCCGTGTACTTCTAATTTGTCTCAAGCCTAGTTATCTTTCAATTCACACCCTAAGACGCACTTGAGAAATTAAGGCCAATAAAACCAAACTGATGGGCTTTAAGTTTTCAAATACCCCTATAACTGATATCTGAAGCACTAGAAAACCTACAAGAACTAGAAATCCAATACATCTATTGGAACTGTGAGGAGTTGATTGCAAAACAAATTGCTGCAAAACTTTAAAAAATATATTGTTGGGCAGTTGAAAAATTACTTGTACAAATGAATCTTGCCAAAAAAATTACAACATTGTCGATATTTGAGTGAAGAAAAGATTGTTGAGGTACAACCAAGCTTAAAAGGAGAGCAAATGAAAAGGGTACTTCGTCAAAATAGTTTGATCTTCATTGCTTCTGAGGGGAAATGCAAAATTACTACGAACAAAGAATATATGTAATTAAATCATTAACCTTTGGAAAAGGGATTTTGAAAGAGCTAGATTCAATTTAATTGAAATTGAAATTGATTTAAGATCAAAGGGTATATGAGACTAGGAGCTCATAAAAATGTAACGATTATCTTAGATCAAGTATCCTCATTACTTTTCCCATCCCAATGGATGGATGGAAAATTATTTAAAGGAGAAGATACTAGATTGCCCATTAGTAGGTTGGATTATCTTGTTCATCGACCAGAGACAAAGGGGAATTCTAGAAAAAATATTGTAATAGCCCCGGTGAAAATTCCATGTAATAAAAGTTAGAACGGAAAAATAATAACCACGGATGATGGGACACTTATTCCAAGTTGAATGTTGGGAAAAAGCCTAGTGATGGGGATCACTTGTGATTGGTTATGGCTAAGGAAATTGGCAAAGGCAATGGCTAACGCTTTGGAAAGGCAAAATCACAGTTTTGGCACATTTTTTCATAAAAATAATGGAAATTAGGAGAAAAGGGAGGTGAAAGGTCACATGTTGCATGTGAGGAGGAAAAAGAAGGAAAATAATGGAAAATGAAGAAAATATAGGCCTGATTCATAAAAAGGATTTTGAGGATTAGTTGGTAACCTTTTGTCAGTTCAGTGTTGGTGCTCTCTCTCATTATTCTCTCTCTCTCATACTATTGGAGACTTAGAGTTTTCTTGGAGCACTCTTGGAGGGTTTCGCATACTTGGATTCTTGGAGCAAGAAGGCAAAGGAAAAGTAGGAAAGCGCAGGAGGGCATCAGGACCAACAACTACATCAGATTTGCTTGCATGTACCGATTTGCATGTATGTTTTCTTCACTAGTTTTGGCATGCATGACATATGCATGTGGTTTGTTGGTTGTGATCTGTTATTGACATGGAGGATGGCCGAGATTGATAGTGGATTGCCGAGCCTTGCCATTTCCTGGATAGCCGTGGTGATCGTGAAAAAAAATTCATTGTTGTGTTTTGGTTGGTTCTCATGTTTCCTTAGCTTGGGTTGAGTTATTAGTCTCGTAGCCTTGGCTGGAAAAATGCTCTGGGGCCCTGGAACAACTTGGGTAGATGTGGGATGAGGCCGTTATAGAGTGGTATTAGAGCATGATTCACCCCTTGGACTGGATGGGTTATGTGTTGGTCATGCATGCATTTCAGTTACATGTGTGTCTCTCACACTTGCATTCCATGTCTTGTTGCATTTGCACGATGTTGATCATGGTTGTAGTGATGTCGTCATGGGAAACTTGAGGTGGTTAATGTGGAATGTAGCATCGTGAGTGTATGATTGGTTACATGTCATTATATGTTGCTTACAAGTATCGTTGTAGTCAGTTTGGTTATAATCTTTCATGTTGGTTACATTCTTGTATGCTTGGTTGCATGTATCATTCTTGCAGGTTTGATTTAGAGTATCATTGACTTGTGCTTGATTGTATGTGCTAAGATATATGGGTAGTTGGTCACATATTGCTTATGCATGTTCATGTTTTCATGTGGTAAAGTGTACATTGGTGTAGTGGTTGTTGTCATGCATGATGTCTTGGTGTGTGTTATTATTGAGGTCATACATTGATGACTAGACCCTAGCTAGAATGGTGGTTGCATGGTCATATGCTTATGTATTAAGTTCTATATCGTGTCATGATTATGTTATAAATGTATCACATTGATTTGTTGATCTTGCAGACAAGGTATCCTCCTTGAATATACTAAGGTATGTTGGTTTGTTACGAATTGGTTTATTTGACATAGTATGCATTGAAGGAAAGAGATCAAATGCCTAGCAAGATGGTATATTATGTAGAATCTCCCTATGAATCCAATGAGAAGCATGGTGTGGGGCACTCTTCTAATTTGGCAGACACATTGAGAAGCTTGAATGAAGAAATAAGGAGTTGTAAGGCAGATAATGACAGAATCATACAGGCACAGGAAAAGCTAGCAGAGGTAAATGCAGTCTTACTTCAGAGTTTGTCAAATTTGTAGTGACAGGGACTGCATTGGATCAACTATGAGCAGGAAGACCGAACTAATGGGGCATATGGGGGTAGGTCGCATGGTGGTCACATGTCGGATAGTGATGACACGGTCAGAGATGGCAGAATGTTGGACACTTCGGATATGAGAAGGGATAGTCACAAGTATTGTTCTAGTTCTGGTTCTGACATGCATGATGATCGATATTGTTATCATCCTTACTGGAGGAGTGATAAGGGGTATTTTCCAGGTGAGTTTAAGAAAGCAAAGCCACCTACTTTTGATGGAGAGGTAAAGAAATTACAAGACGTAGAGGCATGGTTTCTAGGCATGAAGAAGTTCTCTAGGTTGCATGACTATTCAGAGAACATGAAGGATAGAGTGGCTACATTCAGTCTCAAAGGTAAAGTAGACATCTAGTGGGAAGATGTGAAGAACGTCAGAGGTATACGTGAGGAAGAATTGACTTGGAATGAGTTTGAGCGGCTATTCAAGAAGAAGAATTTGTCAGAAAGATACTTATATGACATGGTGAAAGAATTTTATGAGCTAAATATGGTATCCATGATAAATGATGAGTACACTAGCAAGTTCTTAGAGTTACTGAGGTATGTGCCTTACCTCAAGGATGAGAAGGCCAAGATTCAGAGATTCACCAGTGGGTTACTGATGACATTCAAAGATAGGATTGAGTTCGATGAGCGTAGATCATTAGAAGAGGCCATCCGAACGCTGAAGCATTGATATGAAAAATCGAAGTGTAGGACTGAGACTATGCCAAATTGGAGAGGTAATGCAAAGAATAAAGGAAAATGGGACAAAAAGCAAGATTACAAGATTTAGGTAACAAGGAAAATGTTGCACCACCTAAGAGGTTCAATGCATTAGATAGAGGAAAAGGACATAGATTTGAGGAGCAGAATAAGGAGCCCGTGCAATGTTGGACTTGTGGAGGAGATCATCGTAGGAGGGATTGTCCTTAATACCAAAGTGGTAGGCCTAATATATAAAATTCATAGGAGGCACAGACTGTTGGAGACGTTGGTCAAAGTTTTCCACGTATCTATGCAACATTGGATAACAAACAAATAGATCATCATGCATCTATCATTGAGATGGACGGTAAGATTTGTGATCAAGTTATTTCTATTTTGATTGACCTTGGATCTAATTATAGCTATGTTAGTCTTGACTTGGTGGATAAGTGTGGTTTGAGTAAGGAATTACATGCAGAGTATTGGTTAGTGCAGTTGGCTACAGGTATGAAGAAGAGAGTTCATCATTGGGTAAGAGATTGTGCATTTGATTTGAATGGTATGCCTATCGCAACACACTTGAATGTATTACTGTTGGGTTCATACAACATGTTGTTGGGCATGGATTGGTTTTATCTTCATAGAACCAAGGTATATTGTTATGACAAAACCATTTAGTGTGTTGATGACAATGGAGAACCAAGAGTTTTACAAGGTAAGAAGAAAGTTACATCAATTAGGATGGTGATAGTTATGAAAGCAAAGCGCATTCACATGAAAGGGTGTAAGTTATTTGCAATGCACATTTCTACTGATAAGGGTAAGGAAGTCGAGGATTGATGAGCCCCAGAAATGGGTAACTATATGGGCTCATTCTACCTATTATTTGCATTTAATCCACCATTCTCAATATTTTTGTGCATATTTTTGAATATATTTATGTCAATAGCGTGAATGGGGATGTCACTTTGCCATGTAGTCTAATGACTGTTTATTGCAGAGTTTTTGGACAATTTAGGACAAGGACAAGGAATTTATGAGCAAAATGATAGCCAAAATCGAGGAAACAGGGATGAGGTCTTATAGGAGGGGTGTCTCCTTGATTAGTGACCCATTCCTCGAATTCTTCATCAACTGCTAGGAGTGCAAAGGCCCACATTGATGATTCCAAGGGGTAGTCGAGCAAGTCAAGTAGGGATGTTGTTATCTTCAGTTCTAGGTAGCCGAGTTCCTTAAGTTTAGGACGACTGTTGGGAGTCCCCACTTGTATAAATAAGAAGGCTTCAAGCCTCAGTAGGTTAGCCATTTCATAGTATATTTTCGCACTTTTGTGTAGCTTCGTACTAAACTCATTTTTGAGCTCTTTTTGAAGACAATTTTATGATGTAACTGCTATTTTTTTTATAAATGGAGGTGAACCAACTTTTTGAACCAGCACTGATTTTTTCTAGAGGGCTGAAGTTCTTGGGTTAGGGCCCAACCCAAGCTGCCCAACACCTCCTTTGTGTATTTATATGCTTTTGCTTGCATTCATGAGATAATTTCTGTTGTTTAGGTTAATTTTTCTTTGTTAAATTAGGTTGCTTTTGATGGTTAGAATAATTGTTTTTGCTTCAAGCTGCTTAAGTAGTTTGCTACAGTAATAGAAAAAGATCCAAAAAAGGCTACCAACAGGTCTTGATCTCCTTTCTCCCTCCTTGGGACCATTATTTGAGGTCAAGGCACTATTGCTGCCACCAAAAACATAGTTTTTGCTCTTCTAATGCAACTGCTAGGGTGATATTCTGAGTTGGAGAAGTTGATATTAGTTTGGATTCACATGCTCAAGTAATTTCATGTTCATTTACCATGGTTTTCTCGCATTATTTTCTGTTCATAAAGTACTGTTTGGCATTTTTCTGGTTTTAGGCCATAATTTAGGTTAAGATAGACAAAACTCTGTTTTTCGATTCTTGCTTTGGTCAGTTATGAGGAGTAAGTGTGCAGATCTCTTGTAAAACATTCCAGCTCACCATTCCTCCATAACACAGCCTGTACCAGTTCATCTCTCAAGATTTCCCCCACTCATTCGCCACATTTCGCCAAACTGCCCTAATTTCTGTGTTTTTTTCCATAGAGTTGTTTTCTCACCTTTTGAACAAATCCAACCGTCTCCTTTGGCCCTAATCTTCTTTGAAAAGTTATAGACCCCTCAATGCTATCATCAAACCTTCATTTCCCCTTTTCCATCATTTTTTCCACCTTCAAACCTCCAAAAGCCACTTTCGGCCTTCTCCTGTAGATCCCCTGCACCCTCCTCTAGAAGTTCTTGCGAGTGAATTTTCGAAGTCTGATCACAATGGAAATCTCCAGAAGGGTACTAGGGACTTCTTAGGACCTCTCCACACCTCCCTTACCATCTGCAAAAGCAAACTCCATCGTCCTTTGCCACCAAACCTCTACACAGTCACAACTAGTCAAATCATAAGCCTAATAATTCCACATAAAAATACTTAAAAGTACAAAAAGATGATTTCTTGTCGTTTCTCTTCAGAAGTAGCTTGAATAAATGAAATTTACCTTTTCAGTATTCAATGGCACCCATCTCAGTAGTTTCCATCTCTTTTCTTACACAAGTAGGGTTAGTGGGTAAACTAGGGTTTGCTAGGGTTTGCGTTTCATTTTAGTTTTCCTTCTCTTTCTGCAAGTAGAATAGGCCTTGTAGAGTTAGTTTTCTTTCATCACAGTAAAAGCTTCTTCTGAGAACTCATAGAAGTTGGCTTAAGCTCCTAGCGAACTTGCGCCAGCTGATCAAGTGACAACCTGCAGTAAGAGCTAGTTCTTGTGCATACAACACCGTCGCTTCCAAGTTTGTTACAAACTATCGGGTTGATAAAAGTAAAGAAGAGAGCCCTAGGAGTTGCAACATTATGGCTACAATACTGGAGCTCACCACTCTTTTTGGAACCGTTTCCGAGGAAGCATCAAAGTATTTTGTGATTACTGCGTTTCTTCTATTTTCTACTGCAACATTCTGCTAAGTAGTTTATTTCAGTAAAAGTAGAGTAGTTTTTTCATTTCAATTCTGCAAAAGTAGATTAGGCATTTCCTACTTTCATTTCAATTCTGCAATTTCATTTCAGCAAGCGTAGATTAGACATTTCCTGCTTTCATTTCAATTCTGCAATTTCCTTTCAGCAAGCGTAGATTAGACATTTCTTGCTTTCATTTCAATTCTGCAATTTCATTTCAGCAAGTTCATTTCAGTTAGTTGCAAGTTGTTGGTCAATCCATTTCAATTTTGTAGATACAAGTAGAGAAAAAACAAAAATCACCCCAAAAAAGAGATTTCCTTTCATGCCTCATAGGAATAGAGACAATTAAGGAAAATTCCTACCCAACACCCCCACTACATCACTAAGTCACCCTTCTCTCTTCTTTGGTGGCAGTGATCCAGAAGAACCTATAGGTGAACCTCCAGAGATATATGAAGATCCTATAACAGAGGAATGTTGAGATTGCAACAAGATGATGGAGCTTAGTGAAAAGAGTGGCCTTCACTAAGTGGGCCCACAGGAAAATTATGGCACAAAGTCTATTTTTAGACATATGGATCATGTCTATGAGTTGCATATGCTGTTTATGGACGATTGGTCATGTTGGGAAAAATAGATGGACTTCTATTTTTTGGATCACAACGGTGTGATCAAAGTCTATTTTTAGACTGTCAGGTAAAAATAGAAACAATCAAATATTATTAGCCCTTAGTAATATTTAGACTATAAACTTTATCTTGTTCTCTTGGAGCACTTCAGTTTGAGCTACAGATGTGGCACATGCAGCTGTCAGAAGGAAATACGCTTTCTTTGTGGGTCAATTGAGTTGTTGCATGCATGACTTCAATTAGAACTCAATCAATTGAGTTTGGTGGAGTTGATGGAGTTTTTTTTTTTCAGTTTGACTTGGTTAAACTAGTTGTAATTAGTCTAACTGCAAATAAACTAATGATGAGTTGTTAAACTAATTATTAACTCATAATGCAACTAAAGAATACATCAATTAACTCGGTTGCATGTCAGTGCATGTTCAGTTCAGCAAGGACAGGTGTTAGAGGATTATATTGCTATCAGTTGTGACTATAGTTGTGCATGAGGATTTGCACAATCAATGAGATTGAGTTATGCTAATGAGAATTGGCCAATACCAAGTGATTATAGCCTCTTCTCACGTGATTCCCAGTGTGAGTGATTCTTTTGAGGTAAATATGAGTTTGGTTCTGTTAGCTTCCTGCTGCAGCAGGGTATTCATATTTCATGATTGACATTTTTCAGGCCAAATATGTCGTACTTTGCATGCTGCAATGCTCCATATTTGCTTAACAGTCTCCAAACGATGAAGGCTACTTCAAGTTCATTCAATTGCCTTCCAAATTTTGTAAAGTTATTCCGGTATCGCCAATGTTTTCAGTTAAAGGGAGGTCCAAACAGTTTAATCTTGGTCTCCCTAGGTTTAAATTTCCTGTTTTAGAATATAGAGAGTGCTAATATGTCCAAACAGTTTAATCTTGGCAGATTCTTAGATAGGTAGAGAAGCAGAGGAGCCCAACAGCTTAATTTGGGCCCTCGGAAGAAATAAGTGTAGTATGTAGATAGGAAAGCATCAAAAGAAAAAATGAATGATGGGTTTGCAAGTCTAAGTGCACCCAAATCAAAAGAGGAAAAAATGCTAGGCAAGTAGGCTAGGTAGGCAGTGCTGAGGTTGCTGAATCCTAATTGCTGATCAGTTCCAGACTTTCAGGTGTCATCTCATTCAGGACACTATCAACAAGAAATTCTGTGTGAGAAGCTCAAAAGAGGTATAACTAATTCCCCTTCTCTGCTTTCCCTAATCATTAACTAACTTCCCTAAAAGAGGTCAAGATCTGCTTGACACCTCTCAAATTTCATCATTTTTCATAACACTAGCTTGAGTGAAGATCTGCTTCACTCAAAGTTGCTCCATACTTTCCCAAAAGAATGGTCCTACCCCCTTGTAGCAGCCTAAGCTCTCCTGAACTTAGCGCTTTCTTACCACCTCCATATTAACCACTAACAATATTATTTAGCTCCCTATTTCTTCCTGTTCACCCTACTAATATTAAGTAATTTTCCCCTACGTAATATCCCTCCCCCTGGTTGAAAAATAACCATAAGTACCCCCGGGAATTGCTCTGTTTACCTGAAACTAAGCAAGAACCCTTAACCTCCAAATCATCTCCCAGATACAATGGACTCCTTCCAGAGTATAAAATCCCTCTCAGGTAATCAGACCCCTTCCAAAACCTAAAAATGCCCTTAGAATCCACCTACTTGCTCGTTCTGCCCAAAACCTTACACTCCGCAGAACCTTAAAAGCCAGATCGCATTGCAAGATCGCACTTTCCCCTCCATGCAAGTTATAACCCATCCGACACCACCCGACGCGATATCGCGATATCGGCGGTCGGTGGTCGCAAGCACCAAATGCCTAACATAAGCACCCTCCATTCCCCGCCGATGCGACATTGCGATCGCATTGGAGCTAATTCATTGCATTACCTCCTACATCAGCACCTCACCATGTCATTCTTTACCAGGGACCCGCCACAGCTGACGTCATCTGCCGTACAGCCGACGTCATGCTGACGTCAGCAGCCAGAAAGTCGAAACTTCGCGCAGGAAGAAAAATCGCACTTCGGAGCTCCAGAACAAGAAATAGAGGTAGTTTTTGATGCGCGATTAGCGCAATCGCGCATCGCTACGGGAAATAGGCCGTTTCGAGGAATCTTCGGGGAATCTTTTGATTTCTGAGCCCCTTGTGCGTCGAAAAGCCCAAAAATCGCCCGATTGTGCCAAAATGATCCGGTTTAAAGATAGCAGCAGATCAATGACAGAGTTTAAAGAGTATCAGATCAAATCATCAGGCATCAAGCGTGTCAAAGAGTATCAGTCAACGGCGGAAGCCATCAATGTAGCGGCAAAAAGTATCATTGAAAATCTTGAGCAACGGCCCGAAGCAGGAGAACATTTAATATCTTCCGGCAGATTCATAGAAAGAGGGCGAAGCCACTTGAAGCTCTCAAATCATAATTATTGCGCATTCAACTCACACCAGAGAAAAATGCAATTCCCAAAGCACAATCATTCCAGCAGCACCGCATCTAGCCCCCAAGGGCCACATTGTCACCGTTTCTGATTCAGCTGCCCCTAGCGCAGCCAAAAAGATTTACTTGCATTTAATTCCAGCGACACTTAGATTTTTGAAGAGTTTTCTAGCAGACCTATTTAGGTCGGTTGTAATGATGTCTTTCCGATATTTTGCTTATAAATACCACCCTGAACAATGTTGTGAGGGATTGGTTGGTTGGTAGTAGTAGTTGGTCAGTCTTCTTTCCAGCATTTTCTCCGAGCAGAGACTCGCACTGTAACTGTCATAATTTCCATAATCAAAGATTGTTGAAAGCATGGGTTGCGAAACTACTTGATGTTCTCTCTTGGCCAAGGAATGATTACAGAATTCCTGTGCTTCTACATGATTTAATAAGTGTTTCTCTCCTCTATTTACTTTTATGTTTTTTACCACCGTTCCACCTTCCAAATTGCAGGAAAAAAGAATAGCTTAAGATTTGTTTCATTACACCTTAAGTTCAATTTCTGCATTTCTCGATGTTTTCTTCATAAATAGTTATGAGCATGTATACTTAAATGATCTTGTTTATGCTGTTTCTTTCACATATGAGTGCATGTTTAGGAATTCTTGACTGCTCCTGGATCCCATTCATCAATTTCTCCTATTTTTCAGCATGATGAAATGATTCTCCTTTGCCTTTCATCCCTGATGTTCATTCCATACTTTCAGCAGGCCGATAATTGTATCCTGAGTGGCTATCCCGCTTTGTATCCCCTTGTGACCAAGAAAACGCTCGCAAGCCGCAATCTGTGACTCCATGCCCAATGGTTCGAAACTTATCACACTTTACCTTGCCTCTTTGTTTGAGAATCCTACCTTCCATTCAATCACAAACAACACTCCCTTGAAGCCAGAAAGCTAGCCTAAAATCATCAACAAAAGGATCTAATGAAGAGCCTCTCCGATTGCAGGGGCTAGAACCTGCAATCCAAAGATTGGTTTGTGGTTACCTCGGCTGTTATCCCTATTAGAGCCTTAGGGACAACTGGAGTTGATAAATAATGGCGACTACTGGGAACTCTCAGATAAATTCATTAAACCAGTCTGCAGCTCTACAGAGGAAGAAACCGGCTTGTAAAAGCCTCGGTCGACCTATATCTGTGTTTTCCACTGGGGATTCAAGCGCTTTGTTCATTTTTGTGAACCCCACTGGAGAAAGTGCTCCTGTTCTTCAGAGTTTATCACGCCTAGTCCTAGTCTTTGATGGTGGACAGAGATCAGGCACTTCAGAGTCTAAGCATCCACCTGACGACTCCACTTCAATTTCAATCAAAGGCTCCACTGAGGAACGAACCAATTTTTCAGACAAAGTACTCCATGTTCCCAAGTATTAACAGTGTAAGAGAATGACCGAGTGCTGGGAGGATCTCCCATTTGATGAAGCTTTAGATGAATGCAGAAAATTTTTATCAGAGTTTGAGTTTAATGAACAATTTTTCAGAGCAGTATTGTCAAAAATACCAGGCGGCCAGAATAAACTTTTCCTTGAGTTAGTTGTTGAAAAATATGAGAATGAAATGGAACTCTTGGAAGCTCAAATACAATCGTATAATTTCTACAACGCTAGGGAGTTTTACCAAAATTTTCCTCCCCTAGTCCACAGGGAACTAGTGTTATCTCCTGAATTGCAGTTTGAGTATGATCTTGGTTTCAAGGCAAAGACAGAAGGACTAGCTGCTAGGCTCATTACCAAAGATGCAACTACTCCATCTGACCGAGAAGACCAGGAGTCATGCTGAAGTCTCCCTTCTCCAACTCAGGAGGAAATACTGTTACCTACCGACTTGCAGACTCTGTATGATTCTATTTTCAAGGCAAAGACAAAAGGACTAGTTGCTAGGCTCATTACCGAAGATGCAACTACTCCATCTAACCAAGAAGACCTAGAATCATGTCGGAGTCTCTCGTCCCCAACTCAGGGGGAAATACTGCTATCTACTGACTTACAAACTCTGCATGATTCTATTGTCAAGGCAGAGACAGAAGGGTTAGCTGCCAGGCTTACCACCGAGGACGCAGCCGCTCCATCTGATCAAGAAGATCCAGAAGAAGTTCTCTCACATAATGAATTTATTGATCCTATTACAGAATACATGGAACTTCTGCTTGATCCAAGTTCTTTAGCATGTTGTCTCAGTGAAGACCAAATTCATCAACAACAACCATTATATGCCACAATTTTCACTATGAGGGCATATACCCGAATGATGCTTGTACGCTCAGAGACCATCAGTCAGCAAGTTCATCTTATCTCTCAGTTGCTTAAGTGGTTGCACTGGTTGTTTGATCTCACCTAATGGCAAAGTAAGTGCTGGTTAGGGTAGGTAGGTAGGAGGAATAAGGCAACCGGAGAAAACAATTTTGCAGAAGACAGCAACAACTAAAGACCAAGGCATTCTGACCTGTTGTTCTTGACTTCTCACAAGGAGAAGCCATCCCCAAGTGGAGCCATTGTTAGCTTCCTGCTGTAGCAGGGTATTCATATTTCATGATTGACATTTTTCAGGCCAAATATGTTGTACTTTGCATGCTGCAATGCTCCATATTTGCTTAACAGTCTCCAAACGATGAAGGCTACTTCAAGTTCATTCAATTGCCTTCCAAATTTTTAAAGTTTTCCCGGTATCGCCATTTTTCAGTTAAAGGGAGGTCCAAACAGTTTAATCTTGGTCTCCCTAGGTTTAAATTTCCTGTTTAGAATATAGAGAATGTAAATCTGTCTAAATAGTTTAATCTTGGCAGATTCTTAGATAGGTAGAGAAGCAGAGGAGCCCAACAGCTTAATCTGGGCCCTGGAAGAAATAAGGGTAGTATGTAGATAGGAAAGCATCAAAAGAAAAATGAATGACGGGTTTGCAAGTCTAAGTGCACTCAAATCAAAAGAAGAAAAAATGCTAGGTAAGTAGGCTGGGTAGGTAGTGCTGAGGTTGCTGAATCCTAATTGCTGATCAGTTCCAGACTTTCAGGGGTCATCTCATTCAGGACACTATCAGCAAGAAATTCTGTGTGAGAAGCTCAAAAGAGGTATAACTAATTCCCCTTCTCTGCTCTCCCCAATCGTTAACTAACTTCCCCAAA
>APFE030561263.1:0-10220 GCA_000404065.3 Pinus taeda | reverse complement strand
AGATTTGGAGATCAGATTTGAGCTGTATTGTGTGTAACAGGTGGAGATAGTGCTGGATACTTGTGAGAAGTATTGAATATTGTAATGTTACATGTTCTCAATCATTAATATACAGATAGTGTGGGGTTTTCAGCTTTAAGCTTTTCTCGAGTTACATACTCTGTTAATGTGTGCATGCTCTTGATATTTTATTGTTATTGATGCTGCTATATTGATGATCAACGTAGAGGAGCTTATGTATTGTGTATGTATTCCGCAATAGTACATGATCAGGATAATCTCCATTGAATATGTGTTTATTATTCAAAATTTCTACAAGGAAGAGCAAGAAACCACTCCTCCTAAGACCATGGCTGAAAACATAAACGTTAGAGGAGATGGGGAAAGAATAGAAGGTGACTTTCCTATCCGAGAGACCAATGGGGACACAAAAATGAAAAACATAAGTCCTTCAGCCTTACCTCACTTCCACAGACTAACTACCGAGGATCCTGATACCTTTTTGTTTGAATTTTTTGTTCTCTATCGAACCTATGACTATGTAGAGGACGAGCAGAAGTTGAAATTGTTCCCTTCTACCCTCAAGGATGCAGCATTGTGCTGGTTCATGGGGTTACCTGGAAATAGTATCACAACTTGGGCTCAGATGCAACAAACCTTTAACAACAAGTACCAGGACTACTATAGGTCAAAGGATACCAAGGAAGAAATCTTCCGAATGACCATGGGAAGTGATGAATCTTTAGAAGACTATGAAGAAAGGTTTCAACTCAGTTATAAAAGGGCCAGGTGCACACTTGACCCCGAATCTTTGAAGTTGGTTCTGCTCGAAGGAATCCCTGAAGACCTTATAGATACCCTCCATTTGTTGGCTGGGGGAGACATCTACTAACTACCTTATGATGACATAAAGACTGTGTTTAGAAACCATTCTAGGTCAGCTAGAAAGAGAGGTAGGGGAAGTCAACCTTTAACCAATACATCCTCATCCAGTTGATCCCTTAGAAATGAACTTGATAATCGGCTGGAAGATTTCAAGAGCAAGATGAGGCAGAATCTTTCCATGCAAATGGATACCTTGCATATCAAAAGGAAGCAAGAGGAGGCCGAGAGGGCTTTGGCCATCTTTTGTCCCAGGTGCACTAGAAAGCATCCCAGGAATGAATGTCCATTGCACTCTATAGAAGTGTGTTTAGTCTGTGAGGAAGACCATCCTATGAATCAGTGCCCTTCCTTGCCTGGAATTAAAGCTGCATATCAAGGGGCTGAAGGAGCCACTGAACCACTCTATTTCATGAACCAAAGGAGGCCACATGGACTCAGACCTTACCAACAAGGAATGCAAGGGATATCCCAGAACTATTACAACCCCAATCAAGCCACTTCCATGCCTTCTTGGGGCCCCCCTGCTCATCCTTCCTAGTCCACATCCCTTCCTTGGTCGTATCCTCCTCACTACCAGGCTCCGCCAGTTGCTCATTTGTTTCACTCTTATGCTCAGCCACAACCTTAGTAGAGTGCACCTCAATAGGGGTGGAGGCCCCAATACAACTCTCCTCCCACTTTTTTGCCTCCATCACTTGCTCAACCACAACCATTACCTCTTGCTCCATCAAGACAACCCCAAATACCTGCTCAACCAAACCCAAACCCCAACAAAAAACAAGCCTAGTAGGTATATAGTGGAGAAACATCATGTCCAACCTATGCTATGGAGATTCAGGAGATTAACCTATAGTTTGGGAAGGTTCTCCCAGATAGCCAACCCCCCCTTAAGGAGGAGGAGGAAGAAAAACAGGAAAGTGAACCAAAAGTCATTCCACCCTTTCCTGAGAGACTAACTGGAACCACACAACTGATCCCAGAAGAAACTGAATTTCTGGAAGAATTAAAATAATTATGTGTAAAAATACCACTTCTCCAAGCCATAAAAGATGTGCCCATATACAACAAGATGATCAAGGAGAAGTGCTTCAGACACCCAGGCAGGCACAAGAGAGATGCCCCAACTATCAATGTCATAAGACAACTGTCCGACTTGATGTTGGGGTAGGTAATATGTCCAAAATATCTAGACCCTGGGAGTCCTGTAGTCGATGTCCACATCAATGGCACCTTAATCCCCCATACCTTGATTGATCTAGGGGCTGCCATTAATGTGAGGACCAAGGACACTATGCTCAAACTCAACCTTCAGGGTTCCCTGAGAAAGACCTCAACAATACTATAGTTAGCAGATCGATCCATCGTGACCCCTGAGGGGATTGTGGAAGATGTAATGGTCTCTATTGACTCCTGGGAGTATCCTGCTAATTTCCTGGTTCTCTAGCCGAAGGTAAAGCTCACCGGGTATCCTCTCATCTTGGGGAGACCTTAGTTGGCTACTGCAAATGTCTACATCAGTTGTCGAGCTGGGAACATGACAATCGAGAACGGGCATATGTCCAAACAGCTAGTCCTATATCCTCCTGCCCAACCTCTGTTAGAACATGATTTACCCCTCTGGTTGGAGGAGGAAGATGAGGATGAAGTCTATTCCACACCACTGTATATAGTAGAGGCTACCATGGGGGGACCACAAACCGAGGATGACCTTATTGAAAACTTGATTCAGAATCCACCCCCTAGTGTGTTGCCATTAGAAGAGTTGGTGGAAGAAACCCAGACCAATCCTGTAGTTAATCTTTGTGTGGCTTATCCGACCTCTCTCCAAGTTAAGAATGTGGAATTCGACCTAGAAAGAACCTTGAAGATCAACTCATCCCTATCCACCTCTCAGGAGAAAGAACTGTGTAGCTTATTGAACAATCACTTGGATGCTTTTGCTTGGAGCTATAAGGAGATGAAGGAAGTCCACCCTTCAGTCTATACTCATCACATTTACATTAAAGAAGATTGTAAACCAGTGAGGTAGCCTCAAAGGAGGATGAATCCAGCCCTTAAAGACATTGTCAAAGAAGAACTACAAAAGTTGCTGGATGTAGGGTTCATCTACCCCATCTCTGACAGCAAATGGGTTTCTCGTTTGGTGCTAGTGCCAAATAAAAATGGGAAGTGGAGAATCTATGTAGATTATCGAGAACTAAACAAGGCAACCAAAAAGGACCATTTCCCTTTGCCTTTCATAGATCAAGTGTTAGTTGGCCTGGCAGGGAAGAAGTTCTTCTCCTTCCTAGATGGGTTTAGTAGGTACAACCAGATCCAAATCAGACCAGAAGACCAAGATAAGACCACTTTCACTTGTCCTTGGGGTACTTTTGCCTATCGGGTCCTTCCTTTTGGGTTGTGCAATGCTCCCGCCACCTTCCAGAGAGCAGTACTGAGCATATTTGCTGAACTGGTGCATGATTAAGTGGAAATCTATATGGATGACTTTACCCCTTATGGTTCTAATTTCTAGGAAGCTCTAACTAACTTGGGAAAAGTTTTAACCAAATGCATCGAAATGAACCTATCCCCCAGCCCTGAAAAATGTGAATTCCTGATGATTGAAGGGACCGTGCTAGGTCATCAATTTCTCAGCAAGGGTTACAGGTGGATCCCAACAAGATTGCTATCGTCTAAAGGGTCCCACCTCCTCAAAAGGTAAGAAATGTTTAGAGTTTCCTAGGCCTAGCAAGATATTATAGAGGATTCATCAAGGATTTTAGTAAGCTAGAATCTCCATTTTTTGGCCTTTTGGGAAAAGATGCTAAGTTCATATGGACTGACAACTGTCAAGAGGCTCTGGATACCTTGAAAGGTAAATTGGTAACTGCCCCAATTTTAAGAGGTCCAAACTGGGCCCTACCTTTCCACATTCACACAGATGCCTTGAACAAAGTGATAGGAGCAGCCTTAGGGCAAGTTGAGGAGAAGCTACCTTATGCCATATATTTTGTTAGTAAAAGCCTGTCCAAGGCTGAACTAAACTACACTGTAATCGAAAAGGAGCTCCTATTTGTAGCCCATTCCCTAAATAAGTTCAGACACTACATCATCAACTATCAAACATTCGTACACACTGATCATGCTGCAATTAGGTATTTGATGAATAAACCAGATGTAAATGCTCGAATCATCAGATGGTTGCTTTTATTGCAACAATTTGATTTGACCATTATTGATAAGTCGGGTAAGGAAAATCTTGTTGTTGATTTTTTGTCTAGACTAGATCTGCCTGCATGTGAAGCAGGAATGGTGGATGACCAAATGCCAGATGAACACCTATTCGTTATTTTAGTACTCTCTCCATCGTTTTCTGATATAGAAAATTATTTGGTTTCAGTACAGTTTCCACCACACCTTTCCTCGAAAGGGAAGAGCAAGATCATGAGGAAGAGTGCCCCATTCACCTGGATTGGGGGAAATCTTGTTAAACTTGGCCTAGATCAGATTTTGAGGCAATGTGTCAGGGAGGAGGAAGTTTTTGACATCCTCCTAACCTGTCATGATGGGCCATGTGGGGGCCACTTTGCAGCAAATAGGACTGCCTTCAAAATTATGCAAGCAGGTTACTATTGCTCCACTCTTCATCAACATGTCAGGAGATATATCAACCAATGTGATCGATGTCAAAGGATGGGGAAACCTATTCCAAGGGATGAGATGCCCCTACAACCTCAAGTGACTTTCGAGCCATTTGAGAAGTGGGGCATGGACTTTGTGGGTCCTATCAACCCTCCTTCAAAACATAAATCTTACATCATTATGTGTACTGATTATCTGACAAAATGGGTAGAAACAAAGGCGATCAAGGCAGCGACAGAAGAAAAATTAGCTGAGTTTTTGAGGGAAAATATCTTTTACAAGTTTGGTTATCCAAGAGAGTTAGTTGCAGATCAAGGGAGTCAGTTTACCTCTAATCTGGTTGAAGACCTACTCACACATCACAAGATTAAGCACAGAACTTCCACCCCTTATCATCCGCAAGCAAATGGACAGGTGGAAATCACTAACAGAGCTTTGGAAGGAATTTTGACTAAGGTAGTGAGCAGCAACAGAAAGGATTGGGCAGATCGATTGGTTGAGGCCACCTGGGCCTATAACACCACCTGGAAAACCACCACAAGGTTCACACCCTATGAGCTAGTCTATGGGAAGAAGGCTCTACTGTCAATAGAATTTGAATATAACACATTAAGGATGGAAGCTCAGCTAGACCTAGATCTCAGCCATGCAGAAAAGGAAAGATTGCTTCAGCTAAATGGATTGGATGAACAGAGATTGCAGGCCCTTCTCCACTCAGAGGTAGTCCAATTTCAAAGAAAAATATGGCACGACAGACACCTTAAGGAAAAACAATTCCAACAAGGAGATTGGGCGCTACTGTATGATTCAAGATATAAATATTTCAAGGGAAAACTAATGACAAGATGGTTGGGACCATACACAGTAGAAAAATGCAATGACAATGGTTCAGTCCTGATTCGGACCATCGATGAAAAATCCATCCCCATGCTCATCAATGGGCATAGGTTTAAGATCACAGGAAGCCCCTTTCCAAGCAAGAATTCATTAAGAATCTGGGTAAAAGAGTGTTGGTAGTGGAGCAGGTCTTTGCCTCCACTCCACCCACACATTGAGCTAAAAAAAAAAAAAAAAACAAAAAAAGGGGAGAAAAAAGAAAAAAAAAGAAAAAAAGATCCCTGGGTGAAAACCTCTTGGAGGCGCCCAGGGCAGGCAGTGAGGGTGAAAACCTCCTCGAGGCGCCCCAACTATCTCATAAAAAAAGAAAAGAAAAAAGAGAGAAAAATAAAAGAAAAAAACAGAAAAAAACTAACTTCTTTTGAATGCATTTGCAGATTGCAGGAGGGTCACACAAGGAAAAAGGACATGACCAAGCTGCATATACCCTTCATAGTCCATTCCTCCATTACCATTATCTTTTCTCAGGCCTTGGTGTCACTAGTCCTGAAGATTTCGCATCCTACAGGAAACTCTGTGCATTCTACAGGAGGCTCCTATAGAAATCACAGAGAGCTCAAAATCAAGTTTAGAAAAGAATCTGAGGGCTAGAAAATTGTTCAGAAGGCTTGTGGATGTCCCTGCCACCATCCATCATCCTAATTCTCCATTCCATCCTTGCACACCCACATTTCCACTCGCTTTTTCTTCCCCACACACAAGAAAACATTGAATTCTGATTCCTTTGTTTTTCTTCCAAAAAAAAATATAATGAATAAAACATCATTCTTCACTTGTTCTTACCCGATGCCTTCCAGCTATTCTTGCTTTCATTCAAAACCTTCTTCAATTGTCTCTTTAGCCCCTGCTTCAGCATTAGCCTGAAATTTCAGAGGGAGAAGCAGCGACAGGTAATCCTGCAAGTTTCTTGTAGCAGCTGATCCCTTTAAAAAACAAGCTCCAGAAATAGGGCCAACGCAGCCAAAATGTATGAGCATGAAAGGAGCAGAGTCTGATCGAAAAATCACTAGCATAAGCCAAAATCCGAGCATGCAAAGCACCACCAGCAGTAGCAATGAGAAAATAAAGTGCCAAAGTCTAGCATGTAGAGCACAATAGTGACTAATAGGTAAGTGGCTAAACCTATTCCTCGATTGCATGAATATTATTTAGGAACTGCATGAACTATTGGGATGGTCACGATTAAACGGAATCGGTGGCCAGCTAACTGGCCACCCTCATTCAGTTCAAAACACCCTCGTGGAGTTCAACTGAGCCTCGTCCAATTCTCACCGTAGTTTAGATACACAATCAACACGTGTGGCCCGTCAACTCAAGAAGAAAAAACTCAGAACCAGTATTGGTGGCGGTGTATAACGGGAATAATAGAGGTGATGGCAGTCAGGCAACATAAACTACCATAATAGCACTGGAGAAGGACCAACGTTCCGGATGGGGATAACGTACCCATCCTGCCACCTCACCTCGTCATTGCAGATCACATCATCAGCTTAAGTACAATGCGGTCTAAGCCTCCACTACCTTTTGTTTTCATTTGCATTAATGAGTTCTCGACTACAACACTCACCTACCACCTTCAGAACAGTGAACCAATCGTTTTTTCCTAGTTTTTCAAAACCCTCCTGCCTATCGGGTTCTACAGAAGCACTATTGCATTCAACAGGAGCAGAAACACCATTTTCAGGAGCCTTTCTACAGGAAGGCTCGAGAGCAACTTTGCAAAGGAAAAACTCAGAATTTTTGTCAAATTCGAAGCTTGAAAAGAGGTAGGCTCGGAAACCCACTCTGTACGTGATATATCTGTACAAGGTGGTGGATTAGAAGCGAAGTATTGGGTTGAAAAAGAAAAGGAAAGAGAACTTAAAAGTCTACCTGTGTTTTCCTGAATTCCATACATTCTCTCCATTTTCTTCTCTTTGCTCAAAAATTTGTTTTTTTTTCCTTTCCCGTATTCTCCTAAAAAAAAGGGGATGCAACCATAGAAACCAAGCCTGTGAAAAAACGAATTTGCAAGTTTGTCTACTATGTGAAAAAGAAACATTGTGTTATATATTCTCTGTTCTGTCAAAGTATTGATTTCTTCCAAAAGACGAGAAGTAAATTCAGGTTGAAAACAATTTGAAGGGAAAAAAATTGCAAATTGATGTTGTGAAAAAAGAAGAACACGAGAAATTCCCTCTCTGGTTTCAGAAAGACAAACATCAACCACTCCTCTGTTTCCGGTTTTGAAAATTGTTTCCTTCTTCCTCACCTAAGCATTTTCAAAAGTCACTAAACACCATGCCACCATGTCAGGAGGTTTTATGAGAAATGAGCCTTTGAACTCCAGCAAATTAAATGAGCATCCAGAAGTGGTGGCCCTCTTCACTAGGGCAAACTGGATGCCTTTCTTTGAGAGAATTCATGGATATGATGAGGAGGTGATAGAGGAATTTTTAATGTCCTTAAGGCCACATTCAAAAACCCATGCTATAGTCAGTTTCAGGGGTTTGACCCTAGAGCTTACACCGGGTTTTATCAGCAAAATCACAGGTCTTCCACTTGGGCTCCCCTGGAGCAAAGAAGAAAAACCAATAAGGCAGGTTGCTAAAAAGACATTTTTTCAGCCTGATCAACATCCTGTAGAGGATAAGAATGGGGTCAGAAGGATAAGCTTACCTCATCCATGGGGTGAGGTCAGCTACCAGATCATGAAATATATCTCTTGTGAAGGAAGATTCAATATAGTTTATGGTTATCACTTCAGGTTATTGCAAGAATTGAGATATGGGATGTACCTACCTGCAGCTAGAAAACTCAGTCTCCCATATTTTCTCCTCCAGTATCTGATAGAATGTGGCACCAAGTTGAATGCAGGGGTTCCAGACCAACTGGCCCACCATGGGCTCATCAAGTTGGTCGTAGAGGATGTCCTTCACACCTACACCATCCCCATAGCTTGGGAAATTTTCAGGAACATGTCTAGAGAAGATGACATTAAAACTCCTATTGATGACCTTAGCCCATCTGGCAGTGAAGAAGAGGAGCGGAAAGAGGAACTTGAGAAGGAAGTTCATGAGGAGGCACAAAATAGTCAAGTAGAAGAAAAAGAGGAGAAACAAGAAGAAGAAAAGAAACTAGACAAAACCACAGTTGAACCTAAGGTAGAAAAGGAAATAGCATCAAAAGAAGAGAAGAGGAAGAGAACAAAAGCTGAGAAAAAAATCTCAAGAAAGCTTAGAAAAAGACTGCCACAAGAAAGGCAGAGACCCAGCAAGAAAAGGAGAAAACACCACCAGAGACAACAGAGACAAACAGAAATAACAGACACAGGAAAAACTGCAGAAGGTGAAGAAGAAAAAAATAGGAGGAAATATCCCATGAAACATTGGAAAAGGAAGCAACAGTTGTGCTTGCTGCATTAAGCACTCTAGGTAAGCAAAAGGGAAAAAGAAAAAGATAGACATCAATGTATTTCAAATCCAGGAGAAGCACCGGGATTAAGGTGGGCAAGCCCCAACCACCATCAAAAGAACCCATTATTATTGAGGATGCACCTACTGAAACAAGGGAGGAATCTCCCTCCAAAATCTCTATCACCTATGAGAGAGGGAGTCCGAAGACCTCCACCTAGAAGGAAAGAATCAAATTGATGGACTCGAAAGAAGTCCTATAGGAGGCACAAACTTATCTACAGGAGACAATGACCAAGCTTAAAGAAGCTGAAAAATTGGAAAACAAGGTAGAAGAACAGTGACAAGAGGAAGGTAAGGAAAAAGAAATACCTGAGCTAAGCCCTCAGCCTAATTTAGACTCCTATTACAATCTTCTAGAAGGTGGGAAGATCATCCGACAAAAATTTGCAGTGCCACTCTTCTTTGAACTAGAAAGGGAGAGAGTCAAGACCCACACCTGGATGCAGATTGACAAATCTAAAGGGGTCGAAGATATAGGGCACATGGCAAACAGGTCAAGGGAGATGAGCAGAGAGTTGGGCATGGTAAGGCACACAGAGAGCATTAGAAGAGCCCAACTACAGGAAGAAAATGTAGGAATATACAGGGTAAGTTCCTCAGACAGAACACCAAAAGGACACCGCTCACAAACAGATCACAGATCAATACACCAGTATTTTGACGTGGTTAAAACCCTTAGAGAGGGAAACAGTCCACGGCCTGCGCCAACGTGGCTACTACAGGCAATTATTAATAAAAGAATGAAAATTTACATAAGCTTCTCTCATGCACAGTTAACCTACAAATGACCCTCCATGCACTTTAAATATAATTCATGGACCAATCGGGTGTCAAGCCACGGATCAAGTGTCGGTAATACCGAGGAGAGAATGAACCGTCGGATCACTACATATCGTGACCGTCGGATTGTAAGTTACAAAATGTACAACGGAAAGAAACACACTTTACCTAACTCTATACTAGACCAAGTTATACTTAACTATTCCTATGTGTCGGAATAGCCTAACATCCCCCCTTAAGAACAACTTGGGATAGGATTGAAGGATTCACAAATATGACACAATAGGAGAAGGAAGGAGGCACTAGAGCCTATCCCCCCTTAATGACAACTTCCTGAACTCCAACCCTAAATCGAAGTTTAGTGAACTTCGCCTCTATGAGAGCCTTTGTTAAGATGTCTGCAACTTGATCATCTGTTGAACAATATTGCACTTCAAGAACATGGTCATGAAAGAGATTTCTGATGAAGTGCATGTGTAGTTCAATGTGTTTGTTGTGCTGATGCTGAACTGGATCTTTGCAAAGCTGAATGGCACTTTGATTATCACACCAAAGTGTAGTCGGATGCTGCTGCTGAAA